>CM067367.1:43877874-43932874 GCA_034401795.1 Chaetoderma sp. LZ-2023a
TTAGAGCAGACATTTCTGATTTTGCGCTTGCTAAATCACATGACGAGAATAGCTCTTGTTATTGGTTAATAGAAATTGCATGCGCCGGCGACTTGCGAGCAATCAAGAAATTATTAAACCGGTTCATTAACGAGGAACTCGGGGCGACCGATCATTTTACCTGTCCAGTCGCCGTGGATATCCTCCGCACACCGCTGGAAATCAACAGCGACAGTGGAGTCTCGTCGTATCGCTGTCGAGTTCCTTTGAGTTACTCTGATGTGAGCCCCGCTTTAGTCTTCCGATTCAGTATAGAAAGTTTACTCCTACTTACGTCAACGAGTGTGCTCTATTTTAATTTGTCAACCAACTTAAATTATCAGCTTATGTCAAATAGAAATAATTGATAATCATGTCAGCTGTATCTTTAGGATGTAATGCTGTTTTGGAGCGATACATTAACATGATAACTAGTGTTGAACACTCACATACATGTGGTAGCACGCATTCCTTTGACAAACCATGACGCCGAGCAGTGTTGTTGTCTAAACAGCAGTATCATCTGTAACATAATATATAGAACATATTAACACCATTTGCTTTAGAAGACAGCATCATGTTTAAGCCAGGCGGACGTTAATATATCTCAAATCACTAGGCACGCGTACGGTCTTATACCCATTTATGTATGGGTTTTATAGAGCGAGCTCATTCGTATGTATCTCGTGTTCGACTAAACATCTTTGGCTAGAAATGAATTGTTGGATCCTGCTCTAATTTGTCTCAAACTTCGCCTTTTTCCATCTAAATTTGCAGCGAGCAAGTTGTTCAAAACGTGCGTATGATTGAACATTTTCATCGATGGTCTCCTATGTACATCGGCAACACGTCTACCTTTCCAGGGAATAATGTTCTATTAGGCATACCTTTAACATAGATTTTGCATAAACACATTCCTCAGTGTGTAGCGATATTACTATCAATATAGTGAGATGATAGAAGGTTATTTTCGATATATGACTAGCATGCATACAACAACCTCTACTATGCTATTACATCAAAGTATTACATTTTCCCTGTAAACAGATTAATTCCATGTACAGTCGTTGCCACATGTGCTGTACTACTAGAACTTTTTCAGCTACGAGTTGATTATCGATGTATTGTATATCGAGGTGAACGTTTATGCTATTCCCTTTCCAAGATTGAAGGGTATCTCTTCAAAAGCCAGGTTCTGATACCGAGGTGTTTACTCAGCTGGATTCGTTCCAATTAAAACTGTGTGAACTTCACTGCATGTGAATATACTGTTTTGAGGAACGTGCTTTGTCATCATGTGGAGTCCACAGCTAATTAAAGCATATTGTGTGGAGCTAACAATAGATCTGTTTCAATATTCAGACTGAGAAATCAATTTTTGCCGTGGGTTGGGAGAAAGATCTTTATGGTGAATGCTATCTGGCTGACAGAACATATATGAGACATCTCCATTTAAAAATGCAAGGAATATATTAACCATTTTATATTTGTGAGTAAACATGCGTATTTAGTTAAAGCTGGAGAAGGAGAAATTGTGGTTAATTTGAATAATAATAATAGGTAAATTTGATCCATAGGGATTCCTAGTTCTGACATTCCAGGCCCGCCTGGTTCGATGCCCGTGAATGTACTATTATGCCTCGTTGTCCTTAGACGATTGTAAAGACAATTCAATGGTCATAACGGGGATATTCCCAAATCCGCGTGTTTCAACCACGTATCGACAATCAAGAGCCACACAAATTCACAATTAGTAAAGACAATTGTCTAGCTAATAGTTAGGTCATTTCTCTCGAGGACACTGTTTGCCAAATGTTCTGATTGCGAATTAATGGCATAGCGTTATCTCTTCTTGGGAGCTGCAGCTCGAGGTGACGGTCTAGAAATCTCTTGCCAATTCACACATATACTGGGTGAGGATTGGTAATAACCATTCAACAGCAATAGGCGTGTTAAGTGATGGCGCACTTTCAGGTTCGCCTTTATTGTTAAACGATAAAACAAATAATAACCTTGTAAACACACAGGTAATAGCGCAGTCAAATCATAATACACACTTCCGTCAATGTAAAGTATGAAGTGTAAAGGTCATATGTGTAATATCTGTAATACGTATGATCTCATTTGCATGCAGTTATGACAGAACAGAGGGTTACAACAAACCCTGTCTATAAAAGCACTTGATTTTGAGACCATTTCATGGTGGGTCTATGCGATAGTGGACTTTTCCAGTTTTAGCTATGCCCCGCCCATCTCTATCTAAGCTCCACGCACGCATCGCTCGTGCTGGGAGTGTTGATCTCTGAATTCCCAGAATATCAATTTCCAGAAAACTATACAGGTAGCAACAGCGCCCAGTAAAATTGTTTCAAAATATTAAACAGCATGGTTCTTAAATAGCAAAAACATACAATTCGTACAACGTATCGGACTATTAAGCGTTAAAGACGGGCAAAATCGAATCATTTAGTCTACTTTGATCATCCCGAAAGTTATGTCAATGTTTGTTACGAATGTCACTTTATATGGTCGGCATCGTTCTGGGTCAAGGCTGACAAAATATGTCTATATTAACTAAGCGCAATTTCAGTTTCAGTTTTCTTTATTTTCTCATACCAAATTACATTGATATATGTGGTGTGTAATGAAATTATTATATTTGAGGAGGTAGAAATTTATATGATATGCAATTATTGCTCGTTTCTATTATCAATTTTATCACACTGCTTCATTAATATTTAAATCCTTTGTAAATAATACCAATCGCACTAGTAGTAGTAGTAGTAGTAGTAGTAGTAGTAGTAGTAGTAGTAGTAGTAGTAGTAGTAGTAGTAGTAGTAGTAGTAATAGTAGTAGTAGTAGTAGTAGTAGTAGTAGTAGTAGTATTAGTAGTAGTAGTAGTATTAGTAGTAGTAGTAGTAGCAGCAGCAGCAGCAGCAGTAGTAGTAGTAGTAGTAGTAGTAGTAGTAGTAGTAGTAGTAGTAGTAGTAGTAGTAGTAGTAGTAGTAGTAGTAGTAGTAGTAGTAGTAGTACTAGTAGTAGTAGTAGTAGTAGTAGTAGTAGTAGTAGTAGTAGTAGTAGTAGTAGTAGTAGTAGTAGTAGTAGTAGTAGTAGTAGTAGTAGTAGTAGCAGCAGCAGCAGTAGTAGTAGTAGTAGTAGTAGTAGTAGTAGTAGTAGTAGTAGTAGTAGTAGTAGTAGTAGTAGTAGTAGTAGTAGTAGTAGTAGTAGTAGTAGTAGTAGTAGTCATAGAAATCATATTGATTTGGCTCTGCTATTAACGTCGATTTAAGACGATTCCTACTACGTATATATGATTTATTTTTTATCTTGCTTCCTTATAAATGTATATACGTTGGTTTTGCTGTTTTGATTTCTTGGAATTTTGTTGTGGGAGGTCGCATTTTGTTACGAGGTTTTCCTGCCATTACTTTTGTTTTGGCTTTGATAGCCATTGTCTTTATCTTCAATGAGCAACGCCAAGCATTGAACATGTTTACTAAGGTAACGCCATCACCGTTAGAATGGGAAAGTGTGCTAGACCAGAGACTATGGGGAAACGACAATATTCAGATACGAAATAAAGGCCTTTACTTCCCATCATTAGCTAGTAAAGGTGTTCACAGATTGTCCGATTTAATCAACTCAGATACACGTTCGTGGATTTCAGGGCAAACAATATCAGAAAAATATGCATTACGGAGTATTGATGCCCATCGTCTGTTAGGACAACTAAAGAAAGCTGTTCCCATCGACTGGTTCACACTACCAAATGCTGTTGACAAGGAGGAAATTTCTCCACCAGTGTTGCATTACGATGAAGAAGAATTCAAATGCCATATGCGTTCTCATGATTGGTATAGTATCTTAATATGTAGACACGCCAAAATGTCCAGAGCAATTGATGCATGGAATAATACCAATTATAAACCCTCTGAATGAAATAATGTGTGGAAGCATTTACACTTGCCATTTATACCACATAGGGCACGTGATGTAGCATGGCGGCTCATTCATCGCAGACTTTGGGTTGGCCATTTATTACAGAAATGTCGAATTACAAATAGTAATCTATGTCCTCTCTGTAAAAACGAGGAAGAGACATGTGTCCACTTATTCATTAATTGTCTGGAAATTTTTGAATTCTGGAAATTTGTGGAAACAATTGCAGTAAAATTTGATATTCATTCTTTGAATCTAAAAGCAGAAATGATTTTGTTTAGGGATCTTAAATCTATAAAGCGGCATCTAACCAGCCATAAGCATGGGGTCTTAATCTGTCTTATCATGATAGGTATATGGACAGTTTGGAAATACCGATGTGCACAGGTGCTGAATCCTGACAGGTCAACCCATTTAATTTCCCTGACAGCGATTTTTCGTACCCTTTTAATGCATTGCCCTCAAGGCGAATTGCACAGGGCTGCGAAAGAAAGGAGTTTGGAGAAATTCAAAGATATGTGGTTCGGGAACAACATAGTTGAAGTTCTGCCAACGAATTTAATAATGTTACGTCTATGAGCATTTTCTGATGAATACATGTTAACCGGTTCTCTACAATTAATTACACGTTAGATGTATTGTTGTGGTTATTTGTGGATTTGGTAACGTAGAAACTGTTTGCTGTATCACATTAAATTGATTTCAAGATACCTAACAGTCTATAACTATGATTTATTTTGAAATTAACATACCTGGGCGCTTGGGGCTGCAAGGGTTAAGGCGTGTCCTACAAGTGGCAGGTGGTCATATACGCAACTTTAATATTCGTTGGTTTTACAATGCGAACAGTGACTCTATATCCCAATGTAGCTACTATTAACCCTTGTTCCGGGGTAATTTTCGAAAATCCATTTGCAAGTAAATTTAGAATCCAATAAAATATTTAAACATTCATTTGAGACTCTTTATACTGACAATGTTTGTAAACATAGCCAAATACACAATAAGCGCGTTTGTTCCGGGTTAATTCTGGAAAACGATCGTGCAAGTAAAGTGATTTGTTAATTTTCAACTCACATTTGCCACACAATGCAATAGCACCGTGTCGCTAAACACATTGCAGATATTCTAGTATTTGCCTTTTTATAAATCATCCTGTGGGCCTTAATTGGTTTGTTCTTAATACTTATAGGCCTACGCTTGAACCGCGTGTTTATGTTATGACCTGTATTACACTGCTGTCAATATTTATTACTACAGTAGAGTCAGTAGAACAATGGCAGGCGCGAGTTTTGGAGGCGGAGTTGCTGCAAGTCGTTGCTCTTGTGGACAACAACAAGCTTGTGGCAAATTTGTTTTAAACATATACATTGCCGTCATATGAATACAAAGCAATTTTGAGAGTCTAAATTTCAGTGCTCTAATTCTCAAATAAGTGTCTGATTTCTGAACGTGTGGATTTTTTAAGTTATGCTGTTGCGCTTAATGGCAGCAATTTTTGATGATGTAATATATGATTGTATAAAATGTCTTATGGAAATGTTTGTTAACCCTTTGAACCCTCGGTTCACATAATATTAATTTCAAACATCGGTACAAGAAAGCTGTTGTGTAATTTGAAACGAATTTGACAGGTATATGTTGTTGTCTACGCAGCAACAGCTCTAAGTCGGGATGGTTTGAAAATACATAGCAGAATTTTTGTATTTTGGTGTGATTGCATTTCGTGTTGAAAGGGTTAAGACATAGCCTAGCTAGATGATGCATAGAATTTTTAAGAAATTATATAATTGAACTGCAAATATTTATTACTTATTTATACATGTGACTGATACGATAATTGTTTTCTATTGAGTTCTTTTTTGTTTAATGTTCTTTTTCAGTCAGTATATTTTTGGGTACTATGGATTTCCACACGATCCTTTGATCGTGCTACCAAAAAAAAAAAAAAGTAGTAGTAATAGTAGTAGTAGTAGTAGTAGTAGTAGTAGTAGTAGTAGTAGTAGTAGTAGTAGTAGTAGTAGTAGCGGCGGCGGCGTTAATAATTAATGTTAATTATGACGTAGTACATGCCCAGTGGATGGAACTCACGGAAGTAGGACAAATTGAAGTTGCTTAATTATGTTGCCTTGCTGGAACAGTTGCTGAATTTAGTTATTTTCTAGGAGTTTTCAAGAACCATCTTTAAAATGCCAATACACGCTGGTATAGAGAGGGGAGTGAATACGAATACTTCCCTCCTTGCATTTCTTCGTACTGAGCGTGTTGGTCTCTGTTGTGCGTTTAAGCTTGTATTTGTCTTGAAATAACTAATCTGTCTATGTTATATTACATAATTCAATATTCTTTTACGGCTGTGTTGTCTTTCCCATCGCGCAATAGCAACGCATAGCCGACATAAAACAAACACTGGGATCCATTTCTATGAAACAATACTAGGATTTCTGGTGTGGGGTGTGATGAGAGCGGTGTTGGGAGTGGAAACCACCATAATGATAGCAACTATTGATATCATATAGTTCTATTACAATGCCTGTCTCCCATGGTGATGAAGACATAGACTACATTGACGCGTATCTTATCAATATGATGCAATCAAATGTTGAGTAAACAAAACGTAGAATACAATTACAGATTTCCCTGAAGTCTTTGACTTTGGATTGTGCTATTAATCACTGAGCATCGTGAAAATAAGAATAATGATGGGTTGTTTCTTATCTTTCACGCTCTCCTCGGAAATTGCAAACTATGCTGAAGGCGATCTATGATTGGATTAAAATCCGTTTCTTGACAAGCAGTTCATAGTAATGTGACATATCACCCGGTAGCTTAACACTACCTTGTTGAGTCCACTATTGAGATAACCTTATTAAATGATTTTTATTTTCTGGATTGCATAGCAGTAAACTGCTGGTGGCAATGATGCCACATCTACCAGTTCGGATGCAATAAAATTGTAAGTACAGTTCCGGAAGTTTTAACCTTTAATTTCATTAAGAAATCAAACCAGTTTTCACAGTGCCATTACTCATTAATTTAGATATTTGGTTCATTCCATTGAACTTAACACGGTAATACCAATTTTTAAAGAGTCACTCTACAAGAATGAAAAAGGTTTTAGTAGAAAACACAATCCTGCTCTTATGAGACAATTCTTAAACATGTGTGAAACAGTTTGTATTGAAAATTAAAAACTAGAATCTATCCAATAACCTGCAAGCAATATGAACTGTTTAATTATATTTCATTGTAAACATAATGCGCATTTTCCATTTATATATCATCGCTGTGTTGGCTTACGTCTAACAACCAATCCGCCCATCGTGTTGATTAAATGGAGCATAGTGTTGACGGTATTCTTAGCGGGTCATCATATTCATAGTGCCAAATCAATGCTCCAGGGAATCCGGGAACTAATAAACTACGCAAATATCAACGTGATGCAATGATAGAGTTCATGCCAGAATACGACTCTTCCAAATTGAACAGCTAAGCTCCATCCACACCTCGCTCGTGTTGGGATCGATCCGTGAGCTCACTGACTATTAAGTTTCCAGAAAACTACACAGGTAAGGTGTTGATTATTTTGAAACTAATTTGACTGGGTGTTGTTTCTGCCTATGGCAGCAACAGCGCCGGGCCGAATTAGTTTCAATTATGACGTCAAAAGATGGATTGATAAACTGGAAAGGTCCATTGTCACAACAGACGAGTGCGCAGTTTTGTGGAATAATATAGCATTGCAGAAATATAGTCTGTGATGGCAATTAAAATGATTAAACACTAAGGGTTGTCGCAATGACAAATACCAGGCATCACAGAGCCGAATATGCTTATCTCCGGATAAGATCCAGAAAACCTGAGTCAGTAAAGGAGATTGTTGACAATATATTTTATGAAAGGTTATGGAAGACTTCTTTTCACACAAAATCTGACAGCACCATTAAAATTACCTTGATTTTGTCCGCATAATCTTGCTTCTATATACGTGTCATCTTAGCCATTCGGTCCTTCACTCCTTGTAAGACAACGCCAAGGCGACCGTGTAAGGAATTTGATAAATATATTTGATATGTGTATACAACAGTTAACTGTTGATGATATATTTGTTAAATGTCCTTGTTCTACATCAATACTAGCAACTTAGTATGTTTCATACGAATCATCACCCGCCATACCCTCGGCACATTGCCAGACCCAATTCCTGTCATGAACTCTATATTATCCAGTCTATTATATTGGCATAGTGCACACGATAGGAATTCTTGGGGGACTAGCAAATTGGTTTCCAACCAACAATGCTGCCAACTCCCCTAAGCCATTTAATCGACCATGTCTGTTATGCTTTATCTGGCCAGTCGTTGTGATATTATGTCTATGCATGGACGGTCGATAGTTGCATGTTCCTTACAATATGTGGATTGTCGTTGTACATTTCATTAAAAATAATAGATACAAATTGTAGGTACAAAATATTGTATTTGGAATGTGAATCCTAAATTGTCTATGTAATGCGGGCACATCATACAACCCTATCTCACGGTGTTGTTGACAAACTATCTATTCAAATCGACAAACTATCAATTCAAATCGTATGTACTAGCTTATCTCGCAGCGCCGTGGTATTCACAAACTATCTTCTATCATCTTTGGAGGGGTGCACGACTACTCTTAACCAGCACATTACATTGACGACTTTCCCATGCTAATCAATTAATACAGTCGGGATTTAACTAGACAACTTCTATCTGGGGAAGAGTGTCGTTATACGACATTGCTAATACATTAAGCAGATTCGTCGGGAGAGCACTTGCCAATATCAGCATAATACAATTTGGAATTCATTTTGTCTCAATTTCACTGGTAATTCAATAGCTGGGCTTTCGGTAATGGTATGAGAAAACTATGTTGTGTATACGTTATGGATCTCTCATTTCTGTAATAACAAAGATATTTCACATACAGAGAAAGACACTTAGAAATAAATAAGCATGTGCTTTATGTCCTGACCGCGCCATGAGTTGTAGACTATTTTCCGTTTTGACACCGATATGGTGAAACAGCCTTGATGTATTGAGGCCTATTGCATACATGATTTTGTCTCGTCTTAAGAACCATCTGTTACATATATGTGCTGATGTATCACATCCATGATGCTATCGAGGCATGGTGTGACTCGCAGCTGTATAAACCTTTGTATTAAACGACACTAATATTTGTAGTGGTTCAATCGCAGTATGAATTTGTGTTGGAAACTGTTGCTATTTTATAGCGATTTCCATTCATAGATTTGCTATGGCTACCTGGCCTTTATAGAATCTGTTGGCAGAATGGCGTGTGTTCATATTGCAAATGATATTGAAAGCGCAGAATAGTTATTAGATTATCCAGTTATTACTCATTTGATTTTATATGCATCGACAAGAATATGTTCTATAGTAATCAATATAGAGATATATAATTTTCAATTATAAAAGTTCAGAATATATGAGGGGCATTCTGTTGTATGATGAATACACAGGTTTCATCACCATCATCGTCGTCGTTGTCGTTGTCGTCATCGTCGTCGTCGTCGTCGTCGTCGCCGCCGCCGCCGTCACCGCCGCCGCCGTCGTCGTCGTCGTCGTCGTCGTCGTCGTCGTCATCATTATCATCATCATCACCACCACCACCAAAGAAAATACAAATATGTTTAATACATACAGGAATCTAGAATATAACAACACTGTGACTTATGACAGGTGGACCTATGCTAGAGAAGACCCCAGCAAAAGACGGTTTGTGACTTGAATTCAGTCTGAATAAGGTTTTTTAATATGTGTATATTGAGACCACTGCATGTTGATCAGCTTAGTCACCCTATTTTTATGAATCACCATATCATGGTGGCTCAATATTGTGGCGTTCGCTTGAGATGGTTTGAACTATTATAGTGTTTTGTCACGTTAGTTGAATCCTATGGAGTCAATGTGTTAAGAGATCCAGCACAAAGAGTTTCCAAATCTGTTAATGGGGATGACACACCTCTGTTTTCCGATCTAGACGAGTTGCGTATGACCCTGTCGGTCAGTCACCGTGGCATTACTATAAGGCATTACTGTTAATTATGTTTTAATTAATTGGAGAACCGTCACCTTCTGTCACCAAGAAAGTTATGCATGTAGGGATTCTCCCACCATCTCGACGGGAAAGTCCCATATGCTAAGTTAATGGATATGGCGTGATTTGCAATGGGAAGGGCCATGGCCGTGATCGTGATCGACCCGGATGCCTCATCCAATTATGTACACGGCGTCGATAGATTCCCAATCATTCCATGGGTCACCACATTCTGGATGGTTCACCACATCCGGGCATAACTTTACTTGGACCCATATACCGGCAGTGCAGACAATGTGTCCTTAAGTGGGCCATTCTGACTACCGTTCCATGCATTACGACTGTACTTGAACAAACTCACGGGAAGCAGAGCGAGTAGACTGAACTTTTGATCTGGCTTGCAAATGTGGACATTACTCACCAACTGAACATGGTATTGTAAGGAGACGGGAGTGTACGGTATTCTCTCAACACATTGTAGATATGGGACTGTTTGGTGGGAAGTCATGACCCCACTGGACGTCTTATATGTGCAAGTAAGTCCCGAGTGAAATTCATGTTTTTGAATACCAGGTGAGCTAATAGACTATGTCACGATGTATATGTAGATGCACTGGGTGGCATCAAGCAGTTTCGCAGAAACGATGCGAGCATAATTTATATTTAGCTGTTTGCCAGCATTAGGTAACAGTCTATATTTGGATGCAGTACGCATTACCAGTAGATGTGTCTTATTATTTGAATAGATACTTAGCAGCACTGGGTGACTGGCAGTGGTTACGTCAGCTACTGCGCAGTTACAGTTTCGACGAAACTGAATCGAAACTGAGGCATAATATCTAGAGTCCAAATTGAATTGATTAGAATAGGACAGGCGGTTATGAGTTGGTGGGTATCTGATAATGATTAAGATGAAAGTTGTTGCTGTCGCATCGGCACAAAACATTATGATATTCAGTATAATATTCAGCAGCTGTTTTGGCCGGTAATTTGGAAAATAGTAGTGGTAGAATAATAGCAGTTGGAATCGAAACTGAGTCATAATCATAGCACCCAAATTGATATCAATCAAGGGATTAGTTATGACAGACGGACTTAGTGAAGCTATGTAAACATCCGTGTTCTCACGGAGGCGTGTGACAACATAAGCCGAATATAATCCTGCTATGATGGATGGTAGCAGGTGTGCAAAGTAACTCTAGTATTCGACAGGTTGTCGGCTATTAGGCAATAAGCAAGACATGGACAGTGTAGCGTCCTGTATGCACTAGGTGCACAATCGAGAATAACATATCCATCATGTAGACAAGTTAATCCACCAGTAATCCTCGAGCGTGCGTCATTCTTGGCAAGTCATTCGTCAGACTTGACAAGTTAAGCCAGCTGGAATCCGAAAATAAAGTTAGGAGGATGACACATCCCGTCACTCACGAACCAGCCAAACAGCAAGTGCTAGGTAAAAGGCACCCTCCATGAGAAGGAGGATCGCAGTGGTGATTGGTCAAATCTAAGTCATAGTCCAATGAGAATAGGTTAAACCTCCGGCGGTGCGAAACCAAGATGGAGGTAGGAGAGAAACCGAGAGCAGTATATAAAGGGCACTTTGGTCTTTTATCAGTCAGTCAGGTTTTGAACTCGGTTAAAGTCGGTACTGGAAACTCTTGGTGTTAAGTAAGAGCTAGAAAAATAGAATAGCATAGCAGACCAGAGCCGCTAGGAGTAATGCTAGTTCGTTGAGATAAGAGTAGGAAACATTGCCTGAAATTATTATTGTTGTAAATACGTAAACCGGTGACAGTATAAGTTGCCAAACTTTGTAGGTCTTATTGTACAGTTAACGGTAAAAATAAAACGATCACCTTGAGTGTAATCCAAGGCAAAAGTTTGGTAGCATCTGTTGTTGATAATTCTGGAGAACACGGAAGACCACCGTGTCGAACCGATCTTCCTGAAACGAGAAGTCAGATCAGGCCCAGGCACTAAAATAAATATCGTTAGGTCTCTTTACCTACGAGGCGAGCTAGTGTCGTGCTCCATCCTCATCGATAGGACCGGCTGTCGCAGCAGCCAAACATGCAAGGTTGTATCGACGAGGGAGGAGCCCAAGAAATAGTAAGAAGAGGATCGGGAAATCTTCAACATGTCTAATGACACTACTCCCCAAATGTTAACCAGCATCCATCATTTTGTCTAGATATATCTAAACTTGAACGTGAAGAATTATTCTCAAATCCTATGAGATCGATCCAAATAAGCTTAAGAGAGCCACACGATTGAGTGGACAGTGTCATTATCGGGTGTGTTAAACACGATGCAAGAAATGTGGTACCTCTGAAATTAGGATTTGAATCATTATAAATGTGATGATCCTGTGCTCGTGTGTAATAAAGTCTGGGGTACATGTGAAGAGACTGATTTGAGGACAGGCTAGCAATAAAGAAAGGGTGTGGTAGCTTAACTGATGGCAAGGATATATAGTGTCGTATCAGGTGAAACATGTTTGTAAAGTTAATTTTTCAGGTTCTCTATTTAAACACATTATTATTCCGTTCACTAAAGCACTGCATGCCATCTTATCGTACATAATGTATGACCACGCACACACTGATGCATCATTTGTGAATGGTGATATGTCTAGCAGCCATGGCCTATCTAACTTTCTCTTGCTCTTAATGAAATGTTCTGAAAGGTAGTCACACATATTTTGATAAATTTCAATAAATTACTCGGAAATTGTAATCGGTCAATCAACTAGAGAACACAACACGAGGTAAGACTCGAACACTTCCTGTATTTGCATAGCGATTTTAACATTGTGTAGTGTGGCTCTCTTGATAGTACTCATTCATAGAATGAGCGTGTGAACGTTCAGCATTATTGGATGAGAAATACATGCGAAGTAGTAAAAAAAAAATGTCCAACTCTCCAGCAGTACCAACAGTAAGAACATTAAGAACATGAGCAAGTTTTAGACTTAATCCGTTCCGGATCAGAAATCATTTTATTTCTGAATCATAAGCGGCTGTGTTTGACACGATGTTTTTGGTGTACATTGGACAGAGCACTCGGCAATGAAATGTAACTGTGGTCGACGTGAATTTTCTCAATGATAGCTTTGGTGATAAAGACAGTCTCAAACTCGTTGTGAGTGTCTATCAGATTTATCACCCTCTGTTAGAAAGATATCATTGGGAATTCGCTAAAGCTCGATACAAATGAGAACTTACTAAACTCATGTGATAAATTTGATACGTGTGAGATCTTCTATTTATTGGAAGATCCATGATCCACTTTCAACACAAGTTTATTTTCTTGTGGCACGCCAACATGAGAAGGAATATGGCTCTGTGGAGGATAACGACTATTACATTCGAATGTGACGCTCTGTTTGTTTATCTGTGTGTTTATATATCAGCGGTTGCACCGCAGAAACGACTGAACGGGTGCTGCCTAAATCGCAAGAGCACCTTGTTCTAGAAATCCCCTCCAGAAAAACAATATAAAATTGAATGACGACAATTTTGATATAGTTGTGAACTGTATCAACCGGAGATATATCGTATACGGATCTAAGTAAATATGTTAATATTGGGGTTTTTAAATTCTCTTTCCCCGGGTCGATTGGGTCGGTCCAATGATGGGCGGTATAATTGGACGATTTACATATGAATACACGTACGATTCGTCCAATCAAATCCAATATTTCAAGCGTTCGTTTCGGCGAAAGAAGAAACAATGTCCTGTCATGAATCTCTCTCACAGTAGTATAAGTGACAATTCTGTGTCTACCGAGTTAACGTTTACACCGACTGGAGCCAGCCGTACACCAGATGAGTTACAGATTTAAAGATTTCTCCTAGTAAAGAACATGTAACATAATCGAAATTCTACCAAGTATCGTGAAAAAAATTTTAAGGAGACGTGATGTTGTCTAAGACAGCTACAAGTCTCAGACAAATTATGTTCACCGTGTTGTGTAGAGTTTTATTGAAAATTTGACAAATGTTATTTTGAAAGTGAAAATGTCCAAATTTTGACGATTAATATATTGTCATTTGCCGTCCGTGACAAATTTACAAATGGGTTTGAAGGTTTATTGTCGAAATATATCTGTCTGCATGAGCCATTATATATGTCTGCATAAACCACCTAACCACATGGAACAGCGTACTGCTGAAGGCGCTCATGAATAGTCATTGACAGATTGATTCACTGTGGCATCCACTTCCATGATTCCACGATGACTTGGTGAAACAATCGATATGGCAAACATTCATTCCTGAATAGGTTACTGCATATTTAGACTTTGGAGGCATGGCAAATAATTTGTATTCTGTACTAATTCAATCAAATTGATATTTCAGCCTATTACATGTTATGGTTATCTTGAGGCAATACCTTAGTAAAGTGATAATATTTTTAATGTTGGTGCAATGAACCTTTCCAGTTTTAGATATGCCCCGCCCATCTCTATCTAAACTCCACCAACTCCTCGTTCGTGTTGGGATCGATCGATCCTTGAACTCCTTGACTATCAATTTCAAGAAAATTGAAACACCGTCCAGTCAAATTAGTTTCAAAATATTCAACATAATGTTTATTAAATGTTAAAGCCGTACAAATGGTACAGCGTGTCGGACTATTAGACGTTAAAGGTGGACTATATCGAGTCATTCATGATTATGACGCCATCATCCACGTCACATATTTAGCTATGACGCGATATGACATCATATGATGGATGGATAAAGTTGAAAAGGTCCACTGGGATGTTAAACGCCAAATCAGGAACCTGTCGTTTCCGATTTTCAATGATGACATTTATTAGCTCTCAAGATTCCATTCTGTGGCAACAAATTTTGAATTAATATGGTACGTATGGATGACTGTTTGTATGAGTAACAGTTTTTAAATCTGTTTAGTATGCCACATGTTAGCTGACGTCACATTCAAAGTGATATATCTCCGTCACGAAACGTCCGTCCTGGAAGTGTATGAAGTATGTTTGTTTGAAAAACATTATGTTGAATATTTTAAAACTAATTTAAGTGAGAACAGGTTAAATTAGTTTCATATATTCAACAGCTTACCTTTATAGATACAATTACATTTATGTTGCAGACCATGCATAGGAAGATGCAGTTTGTGCAATCAACACTCCGTATTTAGAACTACAGAATACAGTTCCTTAGTGCATCAGCAAAGAAAATGGTGCCCATTATTTTCAAACAAGATTTTGTCAGTTTTAATCAGAACATCCATGCCTAATTTGCTTGATCAAATTTGCATTATGTGAGGTCTATTTTCTTCTGTCTAGTATGTGTGTGTTTTATGAAAATTAATAAGAATTTGATAATAGATTGCATATATGTCGCTATTTGATTATATGCATTAACCATCGTTATGTGTAATATCATTCTATTGCAGTTAAAGGCAAAAGCTCATGAAGTTATACCTACGAGATCAAGTTCATCATGTTAGCTACCAATATCGTTACGATTATATTCACGTAGCTCCGAGCGTAAACATTGGTCGCAGGACGTTCTATGGTGGGCACTGGAAAGGTTATAGGGAGTTCCATGCATCGCGTTGATGACCAGCGAAGGCATTCCGTGCTGAACCATAGTGAAGCGGTTGGAATATTCAATGCAGAACATTGGCAAGCATAAGGGCCTACAGCGGTGAACAGTGACACGCATATAGAGCCATTCACACTGAACATTGGCAAGCAGAGAGGGCTTTCGACGTTGAACATTGATAAGCAGATAGGGCCTTCTACGGCCAACATTGAAAAGCATATATGGCCACCTTCCATGGTGAACAGTTACAAGCATATATGGCCTTCCACATTGAACATTGGTAAGCATATAGGGCCTTCCTCGAAGGGCATCCGTCAGCATGCAAAGTCTTCCACATTGGGCATTGGTAAGCACATAGAATCTTCCAGATTAACCAATGGTAAGCACAGAGTGTCTTCCATATTACCCAATAGAAAGCATATAGTGCCTTCCGCGGTGAACATTGACAAACACATAGGGCTTTCCATGGCCAATATCAACAATCATATAAGGCATTCCACAGTGAACATTAATAGCAAGCATATAGGGTGGGGTGGGGACTTCCATGGTCAACATTGCCAAGCAGATAGGGCCTTCTGCACTGAACATTGGCATGCATGTAGAGACCTCCAGGATGAAAATTGCTAAGCATATTGGGCCTTCCACAGTGAATATTGGCAATGTATAGGGACATCCACAGAGGATATTGGCGAAAATATAGGGTCTTGCACGGTGAACATTGGCAAGCAGATAGGGCAGTCCACACGGAACCTTGGTAAGCATACAGGGCCTTCCACGATGGACATTGACAAAATATAGGATCTTCCATGGCCAACAATGGTAAGCAGATAGAGCCGTCCATGCTGAAGTCTGGCACCCATATATACACCTGTGCAAAAGTTAAGCACCACCCTATTTTTACGCACATGCGAGGGTATATTCATGTGCTATGAAGAAAGCAATAGCATAAACATTTATGTACCCATCCATCTTAGTGCAAGAGGTAATAATGCAACTAGAGGAATGCTGATTATGATGGTGGGGAAACACTGTATGTTTTTGTTTGAACTTTAAAACGAGGCCTGAATATGGTTACGTTGACACAACTGACAACTATTGCCCTACAGTTGACACACGTGGCTAGATTGTCATTAATGGTGTCTGAAAACGAAGTTTAACATCTGTGCACGAGTTTGAGACTGTCATTATTAATACCGGGTATATCCACCTTGTGCCTGGATGACGGCCTGGACACGACGTCTCATGCTGGTCACCAACCGACTGATACGCCATTGTGGTATTCGTTGCCATTCAAGATGGAGTGCGTCTGTTAATTCCTGTAGGTTCTGCACAAGAGGATCCCTCCTTCTCACCATGTTTCCCAGAATGTCCCAGATATGCTCAATAGGGTTCATGTCAGGGCTCCTTGCTGGCCATGGTAGGGTTTTGATGGCATTCTGGCGGAGGTATTCATGCACAGCTCTAGCACGATGTGGTCGGGCGTTGTCATCCATGAATATAGGGTGGGTTCCAGGTGCATGATTTACAAAATGAGGGACCACAACTCTATCCAGTATGGAATCTTGATATCTTTGTCCATTTAGTGTTCCAGGTACAGTCAACAGATCCAGCTTACAATCAAATGAGATGCACCCCCATATCATAACGGAACCTCCACCAAATGGAACTTCTTCCATGATGTTACGTTGGTCGTACGCCGTGCGTCTGGACCTCCATACACGAGTTCGACCATCTGTGGCATGAAGCAGGAACCGACTTTCATCGGACCAGTGTACCCGTCTCCAGGATCTCATGTTCCAGTGTCTTCTTTCGTTGCACCACCTCAGACGCTCCTCTTTGTGGTGTGCAGTGAGGAGAGGACGTCTGACAGGTCTCCTAGCTTTCATGCCAGCAGCATACAGTCTCCTTTTGACGGTAGACATTGACACTCTATTGCGCGTTTCCCATTGCTGGCTGAGCACTCTGCTGTTGGTGAATGGAGATCTCCTAACAAGGCGTACTAGGGCTCGATCATCACGGGCAGTAGTCTTCTTCGGTCTTCCAGATCTAGGCCTGTCCTTCACCTCGTTAGTTTGCCCATGTTTTGCAATCAAACGACTGATTACAGTATGGTTAATGTTCAGCTGTCTGCCAAGCTCTCTGCATGACATACCAGTGGTATGCATGCCTATGATTTGCCATTTCACACGATCACTTAACCGTCGTCTTGCCATAGCGGTTCATAATCAAGAGCTAATTCTCTCTGTACAAATAAACCACGGTCATGAACAATCTTGTCGCCTAAATCTGTATGTAATGTTCTACACCTCAAACTGGACTTTTACATAACTGAACACGTGTGCTGTTTCCCGCCACGCACGGACATCAAGCGGCGTGAAGTCATGCATGCATGTGCATTTCGTACTTGGAATTATGTCAGCTAACGCGGGGACAAAAAGTATGGCAGCCTAGTTGTACCATCATGTTTCTACGTTCTATTGTTTTTGCTGGTGCTTAACTTTTGCACAGGTGTATAGTTGCGTCCATGCCCCAATGTTGGTAAGCGAATATGATGTTCCATATTGAACATGCGTGTTGCAAATTTTCTGAGCAAATGTGTAGTGCAATTTGACAACTACGTACTTACTTGCAACTTCACAGCCCTGACACATTCACACTGTTGTTATAACAATAAAATTGCGACAGCCACTTGCTATGCAATGCAAGAACCTGTTCTGAATTGTAGTATTCTTGTTTTTATTAGAGTAATATATATTTAAACATAAAGATGGCATTAACTTAAAATGCTGAGCTAGATATTATGGTAAATGACAACTCATAGAAGTGTATTGAGAAATATAATATTATTGATCATTGTTTGTTTTCTAGAACTATGTCCTTAAGCGCAAGTAATGGTCATTATCTATCACTAAATATCCATTAGCCATTAGCTCAATTACAACAATACGTGTTTTGAGGAATTAAAAAGTGTCTGCTGGCCTTTTCATCCAGCAGCTGATGGTGGCAGAAATGATAGTGTTGCGTTTGTGAATGGTGCAATTTTCAGCTGTAGAAATTTCACAATCAACACCCATTGCTAAGGTAAACACCACCGGAACTCGCTTGGCCTATTAACTGACTTTCCTTCATTTACAACATTTTAACACTATTTTGTTCCGACTTTGAATGGCTTCTGGCAGCCATGAAAATGCATGGGCCGCATTGTTGGAAGAGTATCGAGAATTAGAAATTCGGTGCATGTATTTCATTAACTGCCATTGAACAACCAAAATATGTTCAATCTTGTGGGCCCTAAAGGTATTAAAGCTATTATGGACAGGTTTTGCAGCAATGCTCCAGTTAATGTCAATACAGTGATTGCCAGTTTACTAATGTTCGGACATGGCCGGGTGGGAGTAAGTTTCAGATTTGTCACTTTGTCCGGAGGTTCTAGATGTCCCTGTACTTTTAAGTTTGAATGGATGTTGAATGTGTCATCAATAGAAGGAATGGAAGACTGACTAATCGCAGGCGTGCAGACAGATTTATTTAGTGATTTGTCATCGAAAGGCTTTAATGCCACCCACACCCAAAGCATCCCTTTGGAGTAGGATATTCGTTTTGGGATTTTTGAAAATTATACTCTGAGACCCCAATTTCAGAGATGTTTCTAATAAATTGATCAGTCTCTATGCACAAATTGTTTTAAAATTTTTTTAGATACTAAAATCATGGAAGAAACATTACTGTTCATTAAGTCATCATCTATTTTAGAAATATGTTATAGACGAAACACCCTGGACCCAATAGAAACATCCCAAATATAGACTATATGTATATATATATATATATATATATATATATATATATATATATATATATATATATATATATATATATATATATATATATATATATATATATATATATATATATATATATATATATATATATATATATATATATATATATATATATATATATATATATATATATATATATATATATATATATATATATATATATATACATATAGTCTATATTTGGGATGTTTCTATATATATATATATATATATATTTTCTTCAAGAGCAGCTGCAATAGTTCTGCATGTTGCCATACTCAGTAATTCTGAGGATCGAACAATTTAAAGGTTTTGCCTCAAGTCGAATCGAACCATTTAGTGCCATGACAAGGGGATTTGCAGATTGGTGTCTATAAATGCTTTGCAAAGAATACTATTGCAATTGCGTTGTAATTCAATAATAACTGTGGCATATTGTATTATCGAATATAATCTGTGTTCTATCTCCGCCATTAATCATTTCCAGTGAACAGGATCATTATTTTTTCCAACATAACAGTTGCAGGGAATAAAGGTGCAGACTGTGATGTCGTGGTGATTATGAAAACAATGACAAAGAAAGCAGAAAACAGTTTTTATCAATAGCTGAAGATTGAATGACTTCGGAAAGTATCACACAAAATGAATGCAAATAACGGTATTAAAAAACTACATCTGAAGCAGGGTTAAATAATAGCAATGCAAGAGTCTACGAGAATTAGATAATGTCTTAAATATGCATCCTGATAATATAATGATAATATGTATATGCCTACCATAACACAATCATGGTGTAGATCCTGTGAATCGTCAGGGCGCTGCTGGGTCCTATAATAAGTATTCGTAAGGTTTACTTGTTTCGGAAAGTGGTCTCAATAAATCAGGTCTCTCTATGATCATAGATGCTAGCTCTAGTCATGAGATCAGTCACTAAGCCTTACATACTCAGATAATGTACCTTACTGGTCCAATACTTTGCCGGTACAGTGCCGATACTGAATTTATCGGTCCAGCACTGGCCCAGTATGTTGAATATCTGGGTTGTTTCAGCTGCGTAGTCGAATTTTGTCTTGATGTGTGTTCTTACTAGGCATCCTGCTTTCTTATTAATGTTCAGACGCCAGGATCAGGGTTCTGAGCATTGGTTTGGAATCTCTAACCGTTGCTTATAAACGGTGTACTCTGCCTCAATTTAAAAACATAGTTTGTTACTTGGCCATAGAACAGACTCAATACACATGCTACATAGATAGATACATGACGATCTGAGGCGAATAGATCAAAGTTGACTCTATTTCTGATCGAAGCAGTGACTATGTCAAATGTGCAAGGTTTGTAGTCTGTGACCACTTTATGCACATAGGCCCAAGAACGAATTTCCTTGGTTTGGACTGTTTGGCGGTCTCTCTCTCTAAAGAGACAAATCCAAATGACTTCCTCAGAAAGGATGAACTCTTGTCTGCAAGACGTAAACGTGTTGTAAAATAAGGGTAGAAAATATTGGCTCTCCTTTTGCTCCATATACATTGTAAGATTGGTGCACGAACTACCCTGAAAAGCTTTCTGATTTATTGGCACAATTGACCGATATCGAGTCCGTAATTCCTAATCCCATTCTTCGACGGTGGACTTATTTTCAGAATCTTATGCCATTATGGCTAACGTCCCAGTTTTTATCATCGGTACTGATTTAACTCGTGGAAAAAGGCATGGAGAGAAGGTGCTTACAAAAGACGGTGAGATATTCGACCTGTCAGACGCGAAACCGGTATTCCAGGTAAGTATCATTGAATGCTAATCACTACACAAATCCGACTTTCCTCGTAATAGCTGACTAGCTGTCAGTTCATTCTTTCATAATTAAGTCCACTGCTGTAGCGTCCACCTGATCTCGGGTTGACTGGTTGAGAAAGGAATGTATGAAATGTATTTGAAAGCATTGTGCAAGACCATGTATCTGCTTACAGTGTCTGATTGTATCGACCTCACTCTGTGAATGCACTTGTACGTGTGAATGTCCCTGGTGTAACAAAGGTAAATGTCAAGCAAGTAATGCTTTAGCCTGTACATGTGTAGCTATCTGATAATTTGTTGTCCGAATTGTCTCTGGTACATGTCCCTTATGGCTCAATATAGCTATACAACTTTGCGTTAATACAGGTCCAATGATGTGCTGCTCATCGTAGCTCAACTTGTCACATCTGTAATAAAAATAATGCGGCAGAATAAATTGTAGTTTTCGATACTTTTGTGCAATCCTGTAGTCTATGCAAATGTATCTCGGTCATACGGACATAAGATACGGTATTAGTGCTACGTAGGTACTACGTTGATAAACTGGTGCTTATGCAGATGGTATTCTAATCCCTGACATATCAGTCAGGGTGGAATCGTGAAAATACCAAATGGTTTATGTCACATTCAGTTGAGCGTTTGAAAAAAGAAAGATTGGTGTGCCAATACCATATAATTTGAATTACGTTCTACAAATACAACCTGAGGGCAGTGCTTGCCCTGCCCAAGAGAGCATACTGAGGCTAGCAATCTTAAGCTAGTCAATTGTTGACTTGATGGTGATCGTCCTTGGCAGTGCTTGGGATTGCTTTATTTGTGACATTCAGTGATAAGAATGGGCTACCTTTATTACTTCGCTATGTCACCGAGTGTGCTCTGCGAATTGGTGATCTTAGAAGACGAGCGCATTGTGCAATTAGAGCAAATGAAGTGACAATCTGTCAGCTTAAACAAAATAATTAAGTTACACTTTAAATGCCAAATGTTATTTGGATAGAAGAAAGGATTTACGGAATTTGATTTCTGGAAGGCGTATATTATTTTGCGAGCCTTTTCATTTAATAGCTGCCGGAAATCTGTGAATTAGTTAGAAACAACATCAGACTTGTCTGAAAAGAATTTGCTTGAAGATCGTTTTGTTAATTATTTTCAAAATAATCAGATGAACCTCAATTAGTCCAACTGCATTAGATTAAATCACCGCATATAAAGCACCCAAATCTGTCTATTGCTGACCACACTTCTACAGTAACGTGCATCATTTGTTCCTGAATGATAATTACCAAATGACACAATTTGCAATAAGTTAACACCTTAGTGATCACTTTAATAATAAAACAAGTTCTCATCTGGCATGTAAAGCAATTTTGTGACAAGAAACAGCATGACTCATCGGCATACATTCATATTGGGATAGCTTGCTATTTTCCTAGTGCACATTCGCACTAACTATTTTTGAGAGAGGTTTTGATTGTACTTGAACCATATTGTATAACTGGCTACTAAAACTGTGTGGCCTAAAACAAGAGGAAATATGAACTCTTAGTAGGTACTTAGTAAACAGTTGTCGTTCCCCATAAAACTGAAGGTGTTATTATATATGTGTGTGTATCTGTTTACATGACTATACCTGAGCCAATCAGATTTAGTATAGAAATTCTTAGGGCAAACACCAATTCCGATTGGCTCAGGTATGGTCATGTAAACAGATAAACAAGCAATCATGTATCACGGTGATGACATGTTATCAAGGCATATACCAATTGTTGATAGCTTACTGAATATTACCAGGTGATTAAAATGCCTTTTAACTGCCCTATAATCTAATACCTAGTGAATTATTTGAGAGTTTGGTGGACATGAGAAGTACCATATTTAAAAACAATGCCATGTGAGAATCTAGATTTTCAAAGGTTTCAGAATGTATAAATCTCGCAGAGAAAGGAGCATGTATGTGCTACTTTAATGTATTGCATGTGTTCCCATATTTTGCTGTAATGTGCTGTGATGTGATGTTATACTAGTTTGGCCAATGTATGCCTAACAGATTATAGCCGAAGTACATATTACGTCAGGTGCACCGGTTGTGTCAATGCTGTGCATACAAAGTGTCATATAAGGTCATGTTCATCATTGGTTCTAAGGTGTCTGGCCATTATCAATATGCATCATTAACAGCACTGATATTGTGAGCTATTTTTGTCCCTGAACACTGCATGATTACTGTTTTCTGTGTTTCGCTTTTACCCACTACTATGTCTTGTCCTCAACCAAAATTATTAGCTTCCTTAGGTCCCTTCTTGACTTGAATGCACGGAGTCCTCCTTTCTTGAGGTCACGATTAACAGATTTATGCAATGACGTCCTCTCCTGTATTTGTATTTTCTGGCTCCCAGTAGGGCGAATTTCAAGGCACTCTGGGCTGATGTGTCCGCTGCCATCATTAGCACATGGCCAAACATGGACAATCTTTACTGGGCGACTTTTACGGACAGAGGCGATGTATAACACATCTTGTATTATAGTGCAATCTTGGAAATTATGCTATCTGGCCATCGGTGTCCAGGTGTTTGCGGTGGCAGGCATCATGTTTGTCTAGAGCTGTCGTTAGAGCTGCCAAGCTGTAACTGTTATACAACATCAATGATACGCAGGTTGTATTGTATAAACATAGCTTTTTTATCAAGAGGGTCGTTGATCTATGAATCCATAGCTTCCAGAAGGACTGGCAAGCTATGTTCCCCATGACGCAGCGTCCCTGGGGACTACGATCTAAAATCAGTTACCCACTGCATGTTTTCTCGTCTCACTGAATGTAACTTGATAACTCGGTGGGAATTTGTATAATAATTGTAATTAGATTTGTATTTAGACTTTTTGAATTAAAGGTTAAATTCTCATTATGTATTATGTCTGAAAACATCTAGGCGCTCTAAGTGGTATTCCCACTCAGAATGTTTCGATGCGGTTATATAATGTCAATATGTCTATGAGAAAAACATCTATGAACATAATCTGCTTCCCTCCACTGCTGCCTTGAAAGTAAGGTTCTATGAATTAATTGATCAAAGGTGGAATTTTCAGTGTGATCTTCATTTACCTGCAATATATTGTCGAGAGACAACGACCAGTGTGCACCAGCACACCTAGGCAAATTAGTTACGTATAATTCGTACACATTGGGACGTACTTTTCGAGTTTATAGATGCTATTTGTTTGTGGCATCAGCTAACATGCAACATATTTTTTACTCCTCCTCTCCATACTAATTCCCCTTGTTTATCGTTGGAGGTCTGTGAGCGTTTACTTTTACCGTGTGCCTTTCCCTACTCACTGATTCCACCAGTCTACCGGTGGAGGTCTATGATCTGTTAATTTTATCATGTCTCTTTCCCTACCCACGAATTCCATCAGACTACGGGTGGATGTCTATGAGTGGTCAATTTTACCATGTCTCTTTCCCTAACCACTGATTCCACCATTCTACCGGTGGAGGTCTATGAGCACTTAAGTGTATCCTGTCCCTTTCCCTACCCAGTGATGCCATCAGTTTACCGGTGGAGCTCAATGAGGGGTTATTTTACCCTCTCTCTCTTTCCCTACCCTGTGATTCCACCAGTCTACCTGTGGAGGTCTATGAGTTATTGCTTTCAACCGACCTTTTTCCCTACCCATTAATTCCACCAATCTAACAGTGGAGGTCTATGAGTGGTCATTTCTACCATATCGCTTTCCCTACCCACTCATTCCACTAGTCTACTAGTGGAGGTCTAGGAATGGTAACTTTTACCATGTCTCTTTCCCTACCCCCTTATTCCATCAGTCTACGGGTGGAGGTCTATGAGTGGTAACCTTTACTCTGGCTCTTTCCCAACCTACTGATTCCACTAGTCTACCGGTGGAGGTATGTGAGCAGTTACATTTACTATGTCTCTTTCCCAAACCACTCATTCCACAAGTCTACCGGTGGAGGTCTATGAGTGGTCACTTTTACCCTGGCTCTTTCCCAACCTACTAATTTCACCAGTCTACCGGTGGAGGTATGTGAGCGGTTACTTTTAACCTGTCTCTTTCTTTACCTATTGAGTCCACCAGTCTACCGGTGGAGGTCTATGAGTGGAAATCTTACCCCGTCTCTTTCCCTACCCTGTGAAGATTTATGGGCAGTTACGCTTACGCTACCTCTTTCCCTAGCTACTGATTCCACCAGTATACCGGTGGAGGACTAGAAGCGGTTAGTTTTACCCCTCTCTTTCCGTACCCAATGATTATACAGGTCTATCGATGGAGGTCTATGAACGGTGTACGGTTATCCGGTTTCTTTCCCCACCCACTGATTCCACCAGTCTACCCTCGGAGGTTTAAGGGCGATTACTTTTACCATGTCTCTTTCCCTACCCACTGATTCCACCGGTCTACAGGTGGAGGTCTATGAGCGATTACCTTTACCGTTCCTCTTTCCGTAACCACTGATTCCACAGGTCTACCGGTGGATGTCTATGAGCAGTTACCTTTACCCTGGCTCTTTTCCTACCCACTGATTCTACCAGTCTACCGGTGGAAGTTTGAGAGCGGTTACTCGCGCATTGACTCGTTCCTGACTCACTGATTCAACAGCCACATAGATACCAGGAGATATGTGATGTACGACAATAGATTAACTCCTGTGCCTAGCTTGATTGCATGACATCCACGTTTAAGCCACACATATTACCATGTATATATTTATTTACCACACTGAACCACAAAGACAAGAATTACGCCAAATGCAGTCTCATGAAAACAATAAATGTGTCTACGTATTCTTGCCACAGTGGTCGTTAAAATTTGTTGTTGGAAGCTGTTGCATAATTAGAGGGAAATGTTAGAACAAAACGTATCTCAATAGCAGAATTAAAAATCTCAACTGCAGAATGCATAGCTATTATACGGCTGTCAAAAATCTAATTTTCATCATAATTTTGCATGGACTATTTCCTAAGAAAGTGCCACGTGTTCGCACTTCTTGTAATTCTTAGAAGGTTCCCACCAAAAAAATAGTTTGTCGGAAGGAGTACATAATTCAATATTTGTAGCAAAGTCTCCAGTTATATTGCAGCGAATAAATAACAAAGACAAATCGGTGTTGTGTAATTGGCCATGAATAAGAAACATGGCGCAATAAATGGGCATTCATCATTTCCAGAAGGCGGCAGGGGAATCGATGGTGATGATATTGACGTTTGTGGCGGATGTGGTGGTGGAGGTGGTGGTATCAGCGGTGGTTGTGCGATAGTGCTCATGACGATGCATATGGCTGTTGTGGCAATGGCGCTACTAGTGGAGGAGGCTATTGGCAACATAAATACGCCAATGCATGTTATTAACTGCGGATAGGACAATCTGCGTAACTATAACTGGCACATCTATGGATGGATCCGATCTGTCACTCAAGTATATGGTGTCATAATCAAAATATGTCAACTGTGTGCAAACGTCACAACCAGCAGACAATAACCATTTAAAATCAATTGTATGTTTTTGCTGAATTTGCAATTGAATAAGCATGGTGTTGAATATTCTGAAACTTATTTGAATGGGAGCTGATGCTGCTATCGGCAGATAACATAGGCAGCAACATCTCCTAATCAAATTAGATTAAAAAAACAACCTCAACAGCTTACCTGTAGTTATCTGTATATCTACTTTGAAATTGAGATTATGTCAAATCGTGGTTCAAGGAGATTGGCTAGAAATGGTCGGGGCAAAGCTAGACATGGGCTCCGCAATGAGTGATTCCAGTTTCTCAGTCAATGGTATTATGGCATAATCAACTACGTGCCAGGTAGGATGTCGTCATAATCAATTATGCTTGAATGGTGTATCTAGGTTCGCCCGGAGCGCTTAATTGATGACAGACTAATCGTTGTTGTACGAATTGTATGTGTTTACTATTTAATGAACATGTTGTTGAACATTTTGAAACCAATTTGACTGGGCGCTGTTACTGCCATAGGCATCAACAGCACTCAGCTAAATTAGTTTCAAAATATCCAACAGCTTACCTGTATAGTTTTCTGGAAATACGGGCAATGGAGGGGTAGGGCCTAGATAGGGATGAGCGGGGCATAACTAAAAGCAGAATGCTCCATTGTGGATTGGCGGAGCATAACTAAAAGCGGAATCCTCCATTGTGGATTGGCGGAGCATAACTAAAAGCGGAATGCTCCATTGTCGATTGGCGGAGCATAACTAAAAGTGAAATCCTCCATTGTGGATTGTGTTTTATCCTGTTCTGTTTATGACAAACAATCTAGTGCGCAACGGCTTGCTATGATCCATATGAGTATCGCTTCCATCAAAATGATGTAATCACATATTCTTGCTAAAAAATGTTCGACAGAGTGGCCAATTCTCGGTTGAATCATTGCGCTATTCGTCGCTAAGTAAGGGAAAATAAAAGATAATAGTCCGATATATCATGCCGTTTCTTTCTGAATTGCTACCTTAACTGCTTTGCGAATGCTTGCTCGTGGATTATATCTTCATAAAAATGATAATTGCGTTGGTGGAATTTCAGAGTCGTGCATAAAATGTGTGTTTATCGTCAGTACCTCCAGTATGTTAATTCTTGCCTTTAAAAAATTATTGCCTTTCCTTTGTGATTATCATTGACCTTCTATCCATTCCCTCCCTCCCCGAATTGCATACGTGTGGGTAGTTCTGTTATTCAATCAAGTGTATCTATAGTGCTGAGGTTTCTTGCTGTCTTCTACAAGTTATTATATTATGTAATTCTGGATGAAGCCCCATATTGCTTACAATAGTATACAACCCGATGTTCAGATTAACAATAGCATTGCAGCAATATGTCTTCAACGACAGCGTGTAATAACGTATTACTAAACTTAATTGAGTAGATGCGGCTAAGGATGAGAATAACTATGCCAGCGTGAGTGTATTCAATTATATTTGCTGTCCTTTCATGCACAAGAATAAATTAAGATATGTATATAATTTTTAGATAAAAGCAAGATTCATCTAAGAATTGTGGGCCTCGTGCCTTATATGTTGATAGATATAACGAAGCCATATATGTGCATTAACCATTTTACTGCCACAAACTCAAGTGAATGGTAATGTCCATTTTGCAGTTTCCCCTTTCCTACCTGGCTTCCAAACCATGCACACAATGAAAGAGTTGCTCTCTCAATAAAAGACAAGTAGTTTATCGAATCTACACCTTTGTGCCTTTAATGAAGCCATACTCATTTCTATATAAATTGTCCTGTATAAAAGGGTGATTTTGTCAGCGAGTTGACAGTGTATGCCAATGTAATTCCCCTAAGTGTGCTCATACCTCCATATTCTTTTAGTTGTGTTCATGGCTTAGAACATCGTTAACGAAGAGAACACATGCGTCATCTTCCTCACACTTTGCGCATAATGGATCCTTACGTGGGTCCTACAGGACAGATGGTTGTTGTTCTGATGTGTCGCTGACATCTATATAACAAGTCTGTAATTAGGGCATTGATTGTCGTACTGGAATGACAAATTAAGTAGACAATTGGATTAGCTAGTTATAAGTATAAGCGCCTACTATCTGAACAGTGTTTCAAATTCAACACAAATATAGAGCAAAGCTTTTGAAATTTGGAAACCAATTTGAACTGGGACCTTTTGCTTCCTTAGTCAGCAATCGCTCCCAGTCATATTAGTTTCGAATTAGTCAGCAAAATATACTATACATCATAAAGAGTTTGTCGTTTGTGGTCTGTACGGCTTTAATGGATAGTAAAATCAATATCGATTAAGTTTATTGATCATCTTCATGTGCCAGAATAATGGAGGAATCCAGTTTTAACTATGCCCCGCCCATCTTTAGCTAAACTCCATCCACGCCCTTCCCGTGAAGGGATCAATCTATCTCTGCACTCTATGAATATCAATTTCCAGAAAACTATACATGTAAGCCGTTGAATATTTTTGAAACTATTTTAACTGAGTGCTGTTGCTGAGTCAAATTAGTTCCAAAATATTCAACAATATTTTTTTTTAAACAGTAAAGACAAACACTGTATACGAAAACGCTTAGTTAGTCATCAATTAAGCACTCGTGGCGAACATAACTACTTCATTCATGATCCAATTGATTATGACGTTATCCTATGCGCCACGTAGTTGATTATGGCGTCATATGATTGATGGATAAGCATGATTCTTCCGCTGAGACCTTACTAAGCCACAAATTTGAGACGAAATAGCAATAAGTTAGAGATTCTCTTTATCATTATTTGTTTTGAAAGTCAGCAATTCTTGCTACGTTTCTATCATTTGGCGCTATATTTGTTTATCACGGTAGCGCTTCACTGTATAAATACACAAGGAAATATAGGGGCAAGCACACAATCTTACGCTGTACCGTTCCAGCAACCTGCGCTATCAAGGTTGGGTCATATTAATATTATTCATCTCCAATCAGATCTGTCTTGGTCATCTGTTTTTTGTGACAACATATGGTTGTTATTTGAGACGAGGGGTCACAAGGCCGCTCACCTTGAGACGCCAGCATCATTAGTATTTGAAAATTAGTTGTTTTAGCATCCTACCAACCGCCGTGATAACGATCTTACTGGTCCCCACACTGGACAAACACCAGGCCAATACAGCCCAGTATGGGCGCAGTGCCGGTCCAGTAGCGGGTGATATCACGGTTGGGTGGGTTACACCTCCGAGCATATATGGGGCATGTTGCTTTTCTATCTGTTATAGCTTGACCTCAAAAGTAGTAGTAAAGGGGCCAGCTAGACGCTATTGTTAAGCAAATGAGCTCTTGACCTATTTAAATACTGCGTTCTGATTGGTTCTTCTGAATGAGCGTCTACACGCTATTGTTCCAAATGAGCGGGTATACGCTATTGTTCAAAAGTGTAGCGTGCACGCTATTGTTCTAAATGCGAGTCTGCACGCTATTGTTCTCAATGTTCGTCTGCGCGCTATTGTTCTAAATGAGTGTCTGCACGCTATTGGTCTAGATACGTGTGCGTGTCTGTTCGCTATTTAAATGACACATGCATGTTAATGCATAATTAATTAGATTAATGTGTTTTTAAATAGGTATTGACATGTGTAACTCTGCGTAATGATGAGCATACACTGTCTGAACGATGAATGTGCACCATCAGTTTAATGTATTAATTAGGTGGGCGATGCCCCCACCCCCTCATGGTTAAAAAGTAGAATAATTTGAAACTGAATTGTAGCGTCTTATGTCAAATTGTCGAACAGCGCTTTTTGAAGAATAGCATGCATGAATGCCTGCATGAACAATAGTGCATTCACTTATCAATTGTTCATGCAGGTGGTCACGGGTATCTGTTGAATATTTTGAAACTAGCATGAATTGTAGCTTCCTATGTCAAATTAGTATACAAAATAGTCATTCCTTAGATGTATATCTGTTGAATATTTTGAAACTAGCACGAATTGAAACTTCCTATGTCAAATTAGTATTAAAAAATATTTGCTTAAACTTCCACTGCACTGCGATTTAGGTTTGAAAAAAACTATAAAGTTTTTTTTAATGAATTTTGTAAGTTATATGGTATAAAATTCAAATAACGAAACTCAGCTAAACCCAGCAAAATATGGGTTAAATAATAGAAAACTCTAGGACATACAATATATATCAGTATTCTGATAGTGGCCTGCAGGCCTTTAGCATGGAATGCGAACGTGTGCATAAGAACTTTATGGGCAAGATCCTGGTTTTTAAAAAGGTCACACTCTCCCCCAATGGGCTTAAACTTTTGATATTTAGTTTTTCCCCTAGCAATTGTAATGTGATATAAGGCCATAATCTGATTAGGCGATCTGATGACTTCTCATCCAGATTATCTCGATGCCGCTCACACTAAATGACCACCAACAATCGCTAGCAGAAAGTTTGATATCGGTCGGAGAATCCGCTCACACTACACGATTATCGGGAGAGTGGGGGAGGGGGGGGGGGGGGGTGGGAACCTGTGCTTTATTGGCTGGCATGTTACGACCACCGATAATCATATAATGGGATCCCGACTTAATAAATATAATAATTCCATTATCCAGAAAATATCTACAAAATGTGTTTTATTGTGGTAGCAATGCATATTAATAACCTTGTCTGAGTTGTCTCAAAAACATTTCGCTATCTAACCGATGTAAGCTAATTAATTTCGGCTGTGATAACAGTCACTACCATCTTGTGAATGTCATCTCTCCATATATATTATGTAATCAAACATGTCTCACAAAGACGTGCTTAGGTTGAGCTGTCATAAGACCATCTGTCTCAAGGACACAATATCACGTACCCAAACCCAAAAGAGTTCTATTAGATCATCTGTTTTTACCGACGTGCATATTTTTGTGGTCCATATAGTGTCCATTATAGATAAGCTGGACATTAGTTTGTTAAGTAGTCTGTCTATTTGCCAACGCAGATACAGAATTTAGTCAGGTAAATCAATAGCTGGTGCATATTTCTACCGGAAAATGTACAGGGAAGCATATTTAGTGATGCTTAAATCGGATTTCATTTTTTATTGCAATATGATTGTTCGATCACCTGTGTGAATTTGCTAACTACGTATGGTGAGAGCAGTTGGTTTTAAGCTATGGTCAGGTGGATCTTGTGCCACGTCAGCAGTGTACTCTCAATTATTGGCAAGCAAAAGATTGGTTGCAGCCAATCAGCACACAGCAAATGACAGATAGTCATTCCACTGGTAAATTTTCAAGTATAGTCTGCCCCTCAGGCTAAATAAGAAAATGGAAATTTTGTTGACAATATTTATTATTTAAATAAAAAATATTGTCAACAAAATAATATATATAATCATGTATCAGAACTATCATCTGAAAAGACAATCCCATGACGTAATATCAACTGATACTAACATAAAATGACATCACTAACGGTTGGACCTTTGTTGCCATAGTTTGAATTTTAAGACTTCTCACATAATATGACATTTACTAGCTTAAAATCAAACTACTTCAGTAGATAGTTTTTATTTTCAGTTCATGTTTTATTGTGGAAAGATTTTATACATGAAGATAATGTTATTAATTTCAACCAGCCTTGATTACAACCAATTTGAATACATATGCAGATGGATATAGGCCGCAAAAGTGGATCAATATATTAGCAATTGACACGTCTACAACTTAAAGCAAGTAACACAATGAAAACCATATGCAGATGAACAGTTCTTTTGGAAGTTGTAGATTCGTGCCTCTAAAATCCTCATGAAAGTAAAGATAAAATTATGTGATGCTACTTGTGTTGCCATAATGATATGCAATAGCAACAGCTGGGCAGCTCCAAAAGCCTTCTGTTACATACGTGATACACGTCTTAGCAAAACATCTGCAAGCCGTGAATGATCATCGCTGACGACGCTGTCCAACCGTGAATACAACACCCCACAAACTGTGTAACACAGAGCCACTATCTGTGAGGGTAGCACAATGGTAATGTTTTTTGTTTGGACATATTCTTAGAATGTCTGAAAATATGCCTGCCTAGAAAGCATTAAAACAACATCAACTTGATCAGACATCAAATAGCAAAATCTAGGACAACTAAAGACGATAAAAACCACTAAATGAGCCTAGTGTGATCGCGATGAACAAGACACAGTGGGGGAAGTTGATGAAAAGCTGATTGTAGTTTCGCTTCTTCAGCTGCAAAACGCAGTCACTCATCATCATCGTCATCATCATTGGAAAAATTTAAAAATCGTTTTATTTTTATCGCATGTGTGTTTGCCTCTTTGGGGCAGGGTGCCGAACAGATTATCTAATGAATTTTCCATTGAGCTTTCTAGACTAGTGATGCAAAACATAGTTTGTATGGAGATAATGCCAAACAAACATACATTGCCATAAGAAACACCATTTCAAAATTAGCGCTTGATCTCTTAATACATGGAAATTGATTCTGCATTTCATGTCAACATGCGTATATGGACCATTTGACAATTGGCAGCACAAGTCGTTGCCGACAGTTGTTAATAATGGTTTCGTAGGCGGCATGAGTGCAAATGTTCTAGTGAGTTGCTGACAGTTCTAGCTCAGCGCACGAAAGTGTATCTAGACCTGACCGTAGCTTTAAAAAGCGTTATGCGTACCATACATTTCACCACTCCACAGTAATCTGCATTCAATATGTCATCACAAGACGTGTCACAAACGATACTCGCAGGTACATATCGAATATTTGTCATACTTTATTGAATACTTTATACATGTTTGAATCTTTGAAGTCGCGTTGCTTAGACGCCATTTTATTAGCAAGATGTTATTAGCTAAGCATGGTTAGATATAGATACACGTGATTTATAATATGATAAATTATGTGATGTATGTTCAATGAGATTCAAGAACACTGCATGATTACTGATGATCCGATAACAACGAACACCAATTATATAATTGCATAGAACAATAAACTAACTTAGACCTGACTGTATGTGATGAGATGGCTGAAATCCATAGCTGCAAGGTGACTGGTGCGCGACCAGAAAACAAAGGTTAATGTTGATAAAAAGAGCACTGACGAGATACAACAAGTTGGAAAGAACCAGGATTGAATGAACGTGTTGACTACTTTGTGAACATTGGCGTGACAATTATTATCAGTGCCACATTATTCAGTGGCAGATTACAACTTGTAACTGTTTAGTGTATTGTTATATCACTCTCCATCGTGACTTCATTCGCATTGCTCGTTGTAATCTACTCAAACCCTAGGCCCCTACCATGCTGGCTGAAGTCACAATCCGTTCTGCGTCATTGAATGTTGAAAAATACAGGCAAAATCGTTTTTCTGTCAAGGTAAAATTCAAATATTCAACAGAATATATTTTACATTGTAAGGAAGTTAATGTATCTGATTTGAATGGTTGGATAGATTAAGCTGTCGTGTGTAAATTTAGCACATTAGTGGCCAGGCCAGTCAACACGGCCTTTGCCCTCTGAATGGATATTTAGCAACATCCATTTACAGACCAAGAGAAACCGATTTTTAATGTACCACTTGAATGGCTCTATAAACGAACAAGTCCTTACAGTTGTAAATCATTTTAATCGCTTTTTAATCACCCTTAAATGGACATTGTCTAAGCATAAGCTTGCATTTTCTTTTACCAATAATGCTTTGATGGCTAAGCCGCTGAAGAATGGTATCTGTAGTGGTCTTTTCAGGACAACAAAAGGTTAATTTATGTAACTTGCAATGGCAAGAAATAGTATTTTAACGGCCTGCAAATTGTTTAATATTGTTTAAAAGTATTTACCATTAACCCTTTCACAACGAAACCGGCCAAAGCCGGCCTCTGTAGTGGTCTTAGGAAATGCCCATTTGCCGGCCAAGAGAAAACTATTTTTTGATAACCGAGCCAGTCATTTCAGTGGTAAATTAAAAAAATAGTATTCTCTTGGCCTGCAAATGGCCATTCTATAAGTAAATATTTAAAATGTTTGATCAAACTTAGTCATTAAAGGGTTAAAGATGAATTACATACATCAAATGTATATGACTATCATTCTGAGAGCTCTGTATAGCTGTTGGCATAAGACAGGTTAATGAAATACACATACATAGTTCTCAATATTCTCTGGGTATTTTTGTATGATTACCCTCAGTAAATAAACATAAACGACATTAATACGCAGCTTTCCGAAGAATCCATATCGCGAGGGCTACGACAATTCAATCTTTACCAAGTCATTTGCATCGTCTAGACTACTAATTAAATAAACTGTATTGTTATTGTCAGCATCACATCTCCAGCCAACGTTCGATCTGCGACCCGAGGCTACACATTATTGTCCATTTACAGAAACTAATGTTAGTTTCTTCCTTAATTTGATAGAATCGCGTGATAATGGTTCATGGGTATTATAAATATTAGCCGAATGCGACCGTTTGTGGTAATGGAATTTTTCTAGAAACTAGCACATCTTGTTGATAATGGACTTAAACATTTCTATGTGTACGAATACAGTTTACTGATCAATGTGGTGTTGCAAGTGAAAATAGGTTCGGTAACAGATGGATCCATTTCTAGCTATGCCCCAACCCTTTCTACCTAAGCTCCGCCCACTTTCTACATAAGTATGTCGGAATCGATTTGAAGCTTTGAAATCTGTGTTCACGGAACCTAAATTCCAAAGTATAACTATACAGGTAAGCTTTTGAATATTTTGAAGATAATATGACTGGGGACTGTTTTTGCCTATGGCAGCATACATCGCACAGTCAGATTAGTTTCAAAATATTCAACGGAAAGTTTATTCAATTATAAACTCATCAAATACATACAATTCCCTCTAGTTCTAAGCAGAAGGCCATGTTTTAATACGATTTTATAGTCCGATTAAATAATGCGGTAATGTGTTGCAGTATCACTACCATAAGGAATATGGTGCCTTCCTAAGTAGCAATGAGAAGTCGCTCCCTAAAGACACTGGCAACACGAGATCAACTCATTTTGTGACAACTATGCCTCGGAACATTATCCATTAGGTTAGTTCAGTCCTAATATTGAAAAGACGCGATGCTATGCTACCTAAGCACCACAATCAGAATAGAATAGATGCACTAATGCTTATCAGTCCAATCTCATTGTGTAAATCGTGATTAATTTAGCTTTTAACCACACAATTCAGATCTAAGGAACAATGATGCATTCGTGAAATTATGTCTGGTAAACCAGATATATCCCTAATAATCACGTGTTTTAATCTTGGAAACGTATAGATGGGAATTCGTAGTCATAAAGATTAACATTCTACATGTAACGGGATACTATTAGGAAGTACTGGCTAATATAACCTTAACAATTTCTCCTCCAGCGACAACTAATTGGCATTGGTTGCAATACTTTAATTGAAGCCCACGTCCACCAATATCACCATGTTCACCTCGTAGGCAGTCAAATGCAATTCCTGTGTAGTGATGTCTAAAGGAATGCTGGAATTTACCCACATTTCAGGGGTTTGTAAACACGTGCCGATGGTGCCGCGCAGCCACACATCCTCGAATTGTTATTTTACTGTCTCATTATTAGGCAGTTAGAATAACTAGAGCCCAGCATAAATAATTTACGAAGAGATCTCTTGGAACTAGACCATAAATCGGGCATAATATTGTGGACATTTGCCTGTGTAGCTTAACTATTATTACTATGCAATTTTGTTGCGTGAGACGGATATTGAGGCTACATGGCTACAGAGAAGAAGCTGAATTTTCTTAAATTGAATTCTCTGACACCGCTCTATTCCGATTTTAATATGCCGGGAATATCAAACTCGGCACAGGACGGTTCAGAAAACTCGAACTGCATTTGATATTGAAAAAGTACAAGTGCTCATAAACCCATTTAATGCCAGGATACAAGCACGAATATATGACGGCTGATCATTAGTTGGAGATCAATTTGAAACAACAATATTTTCAACAGAATAATGTTGTATCTTGTCTCTCTGCGTGTGATTTCCGAAGCTATGCCACAGCGAGTAAAATTAGTGTTTACAACCCATATTATAGGGAATGGGTTATCATAACATTTAGTTGTTATCTGCAACTAGCAAATAGTTTAGGTATGTCGGTCTGCCTGCCTGTCTGTGTGCCTGCCTACCTGCCTGCCTGCCTACATACATGCATGCCATCCTACCTGTCTACCTGTCCAACTGCCTACTTACCTAACTGTCTGTCTGTCTGCCTGCCTGCCTGCCTGCATGCCTGCCTGCCTGCCTGCCTGCCTGCCTACCTGCCTGCCTGTCTGTCTGTCTGTCTGTCTGTCTGTATTTTTTGTCTTTTTGTCTGTCTTTTTTGTCTATCTGTATGACCGTCCGTCCGTCCGTCCGTCCGTCCGTCCGTCCGTCCGTCCGTCCGTTCGTCCGTTCATCCGATCGTCCGTCCGTCCGTCCGTCCGTCCGTCCGTCTGTCTGTCCGTCCACTCACTCGCCCGCTCGCCCATCCGCCCGCCCACCCGCCCGCCCGCCCGCCAGCCAGCCAGCCAGCCAGCCAGCCAGCCAGCCAGCCAGCCAGCCAGCCAGCGCGCTCGCCTGCCTGCTTGCCTGCTGCCTGCCTGACTGCCTGTCTGCGTGTCTGCCTGCCTGCCTGCATCCCTGCCTGCCTTCCTGCCTGCATCCCTACCTAGATACATGCCTGCCCGGCTGCCTGTATGTCTGTCTGTGTGTCTGTATGACTGGCTGTCTGTCTATTTGTGCGCGCGTGCGTGCTTGTAAGGGGGTTACATAATTTTGATGGCGACGTCAGCAAACAAGTGACATATTTGATTAATGACGTCATACACTTGAGCGACAGATCGGATCCCCCATATCTTACATGGGCGGTTACTTTGAAACTATGATGTTGGGCTTTTCTGAGTTCATACGGTTTAGCTAGATTCCGTTAATGATCAGCGTGAGTTCTAAATCATGTTTTTCATAACAATGGTGGCATATATCAACTCCACTCACGTAACGTTACTGTCACGGCAGACCGGTTCAAAATGGGCAAAAGCAGCCAACCAGCAAAATCTGTTTATTACCTGAAATAAATCACGACTGTTTCAACACAGAAACATAGTGCATATTTTGAAAGCAACCTCGTTTTGCGATAATATTATTATATATTCTTTGAATATCGAAGTAGATATACGTAGACCTCCGTGTTAATCAATATGCCATCTCGTCTATGTCAAGAACTTGTGTTTTTGTTGTATATTATTGATCGATTTTACAACAAATAATTCAGCATTTAACATGGCCAGATATCGCTGCTTGGCCCAATTCAGAAGCACATTCAGTAACCAATGTAAATGAAATAACATGTTGCGTAAAACTAAATCTCGAGGATCAATTTAAACAGAAGTAGGAAGGGCAAATGGGAGAAACGTGGAAGTGAAAAAAATACAAAGCGTTTAAAGCAGGCCTTGAAATGAAGCCACATCTACTCAAGCTTGGAGATAGGAACAGAATAAGATTCACAATATTTAGAACTAGCAATCCCCATTTACCTATTGAGAAGTGTCGTTGGGAGAGAGTCTCACTAGAATAGCGAACATGTCAATTATGTGACAAAAACGATATTGGTGATGAATACCAGGGTTTTTTTATTTGCGACTATTTTAAACCTGACAGGCTAAATTATTTGCCAAAATGTTATTATAATAGACCAAATTACTCGAAGTTCTTTAAGCTATTTTCCACAGAAAAAAAGAAGCTCTTAAAAAAACTGTACCCATTCATCTGCATTATTACAGGCCAATTCTCCGCAAGGTAGACCCTGCACAAACTCACCATACTGCATAGACAATAACGACGACGACGACGACGACGACGACGACGACGACGACGACGACAACGACGACGACGACGACAATGGCAATGCTAATAATGTTAATAATAATTATAATAAGATAATATGGGTAAGATGCACAAATTATAATGTACTGTAAATACTTCACCACTTTCAAACCTGTTTAATCATATTCCCCATATATCATTTGTATGATCTGGGTGTAATAAATATCGATATATCTATCTAGTTAGGGCGATTCAGGTCACAGAAGGAATTGTTATGGACTAAGCATATTATTAACACCCCACCCCCACAACCTAGCTGTAGCTGGTTTATTTGTATTAGAGCTGTGATAGGCAATTCATGATAATAAAAAAACCAACAGCATATAAGTGTTCATATTCATCTTAAAAATGCGGTAGATACCATCTGAGCACCTCTATATTATCATTTTAAGGTTGTCTCGGCTAACACATACATACACACGCACACACGCACACACACCCACACATACACACGCGCGCGCGCACGCACTATCTGTATCTTTATAACCATCACCAATTACTTAGTCTTCCCATTCAGTATAAAATGTTTACTATTAATTAAGTCAACGAATGTGTTTTATTTTAATTAATCAACCAACTTCAATTATCAACTTTTGTCAAATAGAAATAATTGATAACCTGTATCTTTAGGATGTAATGCTGTTTTGGATCAAAAGATTAGTATGATAACTGGTGTTTATTTGCTAGGTGTGCTAAAGGCTGTTTCTGTCATTGTCAGACCGTCATTATCAAAATCTGCATCTCTGTTTTCTGTGCCAAACTCATATACATGGCATCACGAGAACGCTGGATGTCTAAAGAGCAGCATCAGATATAACAGGTTATATAGAACAGATTGACAGCATTTGCTTTAGAAGACGGTAATATCTTTCACATGACTCGGCACGCTTACAGTCTGGTACACGTCGATGACTGTGTTCTATAGGTGAAGTTTGTTCGTGTTTATCTAGTGTTCGACTAAACATCTTTGGATCGAAGGGAAATATTGAACACTGCTCTAATTTGTCTCGAACCGTTTTCCATCTAAATTTACAGCATACAAGTTGGTCTCAATGTGCGTATGATAGAACATTTCCGTCGATGGTCTCAGAAGGTTATTTTCGATATATAAGTAGCATGCATAGAATATACACTGCTGCGCTATTACATCGCACCTGTAAACAGATCAATTTGATCTGCACTGGTTGCCACATGTGCTGTACTACTAGAACATGTTGAGCTACGAGTAGATTATTGATGTATTCCATACCTGATTGAACGTTAATGCTATTACTTTTCCAAGATAGAAGGGTATCTCTTCAAAAATCAGGTTCGGATACCGAGGTGTTTACTCAGATGAATTCGTTCATTTTGAGACTTGTGAACTTCCTAATGCATGTGTATATACTGCTTTGAGGGCCGTGCTTTGTTGATGCATATGGAGCTCACAGCTAATTAAAGCATATTTTGTGTAGCTGAATGAGGACGATGTTGACAGTGACTGTTGTTACAGAAAAGATCCTTATGGTGAATGTCATCTGGCTGACAAATGTAGCTCGGCCGCCACGCCATACATTGTGATCTTCAGCGTCTGACTCGTACATAAGGTACGAGTCGGCCCGACGATGCTGGTCAGCTAGCTTCGGGGTTTCTTGTTCAGAGAGGGGACCGCGGGCGATTAGGTTGTACAAAGACCAATCTCTGAGATTGGTGGAACGATAATGTTCCAGCGTGACCGGGCGAGCATTCCCGCCTATGCTGACCGCTACAGTATCATCTGTGACATTCGTGTAGCCTGTATGCCTGTACATGTTGCTCGGTGTTAGTTACTTAAATACACTATATCTTTTGGCACAGCTAGTTTGTTTGCTGGCTCTACATAGTGGAAGGTACGTAGCCAAATTTAAACTGGCGTAACCTTACTTATTGGTGAATAGACTATCTCTGTATTGATTATATATCTCGCCAGAGAACAACTTAGCCGATTATATGCAGAAATAGCAAGCTGCGAGAGACAAGCCTCGTGTGAGCCGAATGTGTACATGCGGGGGCCTTCATCAAAAGAAGTTCCTACCACGCCATAGTAGAGGAAGAAGAAACAGTGCAACTGTTCTTCTTAGCCGTAAACGAAGTGAGACTGAATTGTATATATTATTATTATTTTAGTGTATGCATTCAGGATTAGACTAGAATTTAGGTATTAGGTCTAGACACAGAGGTTTAATGCCTCAAACGGCCTATTCCTACTTAACGTTTAACAGGTTTTACCTTCTTGCAGTAGCAAGCCGTTTCTGTCCTGGGGTGCGTTATATATATATATATATATATATATATATATATATATATATATATATATATATATATATATATATATATATATTCCATGTTCTGGTGCGCATGTGCTATATGTATGCTTATGAATTGTCTGGCCACTTGTGTGTTGTTGTGTGTGTCTTTGTGCGTGTGCTGAAACTCTCCCGTTCTCTGTACCATAGTCAGATAATACATTTTCCGCTCGCCCACGTCGCTTCTAATGTAGATACAACTACAGCCGAATAGCTGTAAATAAATCCTAATCATCAATGTTTAGCACGGATACTGAAATCGTGTCTCTCACGGTTTTTTGTGGCAGCTTCTGTGATAACAATAATGGCAGGCTTATATTCATCTATCAAAACTTGTTATAGATTGCGTCGGCATTGATGTATAAACAAATCAGACCAGAACTGTTGATACTGTTATGTGTATTTACATGTTTAATGAACTTATTCGCATTCTCAAGAGGGGTTGAAGGACTATTTACATCGCCAGCATCTAATTGCTTCACCTTGCTGCTTGTGGAGTTCGCATACGGACTAATCTCCATCTCTGGTGATTATCCATTAGACGTTTTTGTTTCTCAGTACAGACTCCTGCATACGCTGATCTCTCTCCTTCTTCAAGTTGGAGAATTCGTCCCACTCTGTACGGGTCATGTCTTTCTTGATAAAGACTTGTCGTGCCATGTTGTCTTCGCTGTCAGCAAGTTTCCTGGCATTTTTCAGAATCGCGTTTTTGGATCTGTGTTGTTTACTGAGAGGCGTAGTAGTCTTGGTCTCTCACTGCCTTTTTATCTAGGCACACCGGTCTAGTGAATTCAGCTACTGTTCTTAAGTGGAGCTCTGTCTGCAGTTCATTCACAACCTTAGTGTCGTCGTTTCTCCCTGGCATTATAAGCATAAAATTATTTTTTCTGCGTTCGCGTTCTTCCATTTCATTGATACTATCTTTTACCACGTTGCTCTTTTCTTCCTCTGTGGCCACTATTGCCTGGTCCCTGTCATCCCATCGACCTGGTATGGAATCAGCTGCACTCTGTTCTAGCGTTGTCAATCTTGCTTCTTAGTCCTGCAGCCGCTGCTGGATACTAGTTATTCCAGTGTCCACTCTGGTATTGATGGCTTTATCGTTTGCTACAATGATTGAATTGACACGGTCTATCCTTTTGTGCAAATCATACACAACATTTCTGTAAGGTTAACTGCACCATGGTTGCAATAATTACAATACCAATGAAATTGGCTTGTTGCACATTCTCGAAAACTGCTGTATATTGATAATGAGACATTCTGACATTGGGGCTCGTTATGATACCAGCAAAGGCATATGTCAGATTCTAGGGCAATGCCGTCATCTGAAACATCTCTAATCTCTGCATACGGTTAATACATTGCCATCCATTTTAGCTAAAATTTCTTCATCTGAACATATATTACTGTGCTGACTTACACGACACGAGGGCTTTACGACGTTCTTACCTCTCAGGGAGGAACGGATATCAGGTAGATTCTTATCATCATTATCAATGTATAACTTTGGTTTTGAATTCTTCCTCGTATCAGCCATTTTTGTTGTTAAGTTTGGATAGCCCCGTACGTGATGTCAATGTTGCCGTATCTATGACAGGTTCTATGTACGCTACTGAGATCGTCGCTTAAATAGATGGAAATAAGTTTTTGTATCAGATAAATAACTTTCACTACTGTTCATATCAATATAATAACGCTCCAGTGCAGGAAACACAGAAAATCTATACCGATTGCACTTGAAAACTTTATTTCCAACGAGAAAACTTGTCTCCAAAACGAAGTGAATCCGCACCCAGCGCATGCGCAAATACCTTTGTCCGATTTAAAAAGATTGGAGTTCCTGGTTGAATTATATTAATGATTTATCAACGATTTAGAAATACGGGCAATTATATACTCAAAAGATGCTATTCTCAACAACGGTTACGTAGCGTAGTAGCCTATCTAGAATAGCGCGCATGAGCAATGCACGCGTTTACAGTAATTTTTCTATCGTATAATGCTATGTAAGTAGGCCTATATGTCCGTACGAGAGAGAGAGAGAGAGAGAGAGAGAGAGAGAGAGAGAGAGAGAGGGGGGGTGGAGGGAGGGAGGGAGGGGGGGAGGGAGGGAGGGGGAGAGGGAGGGAGGGAGAGCGAGAGAGAGAGAGGGGGGAGGGAGCGAGAGAGACAGAAAGAGAAAGCAAAAGATAGAGAGGGGGGAGGGAGAGGGAGGGAGATGGAGAGAGGGGAGTGGGAGGGAGGCAGGGAGGAGCGGGGTGTCGAGCGATGGGGAGGTATACTTAATGAAACTCTAAATGTCAATCATAGCGTGTCCACATTGGACTATTTATTAGTCACCCCTTAAAGCATTACCTTGCCTCAACCTTTTTTGACTCAGCGATTTTCTGTACCCATGTGAATTTATAGCTGTGTTCGATAATCATACTATCGAATAACAATAGCTGTATTAAGTGATGACGTGCGTTCAGGTTCACCAAATCCAATTTTCACTATGCCCTGTCCATTTCTATCTAAACTCCACCCACACTTCGCCCGCAATCTGGCAATCTGTTGAATATTTTGAAACTAATTTTCTTAGTGAGTTTGCTGCCAGCGCCCGGTCAGATTAGTTGCAAAATATTCAACAGGATGTTTATTAAATAGTAAAGACATACAATTCGTACAACAACGCTTTGTCCGGCATTACGCGTTCATGACGAACTTATCTATGTCATTCACGACGCCATTGATTATGACGTCAGTATACACGGCATGCAGTTAATTATTACGACATATGATTGACTAAGAAACTGGTACCCTACATTGGTAAACGATAAAACAAATGATGACTTCATAAACACACAGGTATAACACAGTAAGAGCAAATTACACGATTCCAGCATTGCAAAGTATAACGGGTAAAGGTGTTATGTATAATATATGTACTATGCATGATCTCATTTGAATGCAGCTATGAGAGAAAATAAATTTACAATCAAACCTGTCTATAGCGGATATTTACTTTTGAGACGACAAGACGGCGATTCTATAAGATAGGTGGTTCTGTAAGGTAAGTGGTCATGATGAATCAGCATCAATTCGCCACAAAAGATAAATGAGATTTATTAAGCAACCCTTTGGTATTAGTGAGCAGCATTTGACGGCCAATGCAGTGGCCGTTTAAAAAGAGATTGATTTTACTATCGATAGACTGCGTTGTACTGGGGGATTGGAGTTCAGAATTAACCGTTAGAATGTTAAGAGTATGAAGAGAAAGCGAATGGCAGTAGATAATGTGTAGCATTAATCTATTAGACACAGAAATCGACAATATGATCAAGTAATGCACACCATGTACATGGCGGTTTGAAATAAAGTTATAAAATGGTAATGATAATGAAAAAGCGTAGAGTCACCTATAACCTACCCAAGCTCGCCAGAGACACTGATACTCAGATGCCATACAAGCAGGCCATCGGGGAGTAAATAGCTAACATCGACGTCAGCTCCGATCCAAACGAAGCCCCAGCCAAAATACTTAAATCTATGGAATCATCAGCCACCAGCACCATAGGTGTTCTTAAAAACCCGGAACTAGGTATACTGACGACCCTCTAGTAGTAATATTGGCAGCAGAGCACGAAGCGTTACGGTTGCGCATCTATAAAAGTGGCCAAAGTGAAGACCTCACCAAACTACGCCGGGAGCGCCATAACATTCTGCACCACATTAGCGAATGCTTAAACGATCTTGCTATTCAACTAACAGACTCCCTAGTAGATGAAATCACTGCCAGGGATGGCTGTCGCAAAATGTTTTGGGCAGCCCGAGCCCTGAGAGTTACTGACTACACACCACCACTCACTGTACACAAGTACATAGTGAGTATAACGGAGACATTCAACACCACCAACAGTATAGAAGGCATGCACCTAACTTTTATAACAGAAAAAGTTAGAGACCCCTTTTCCCGCAACATTCCCTACCGCACGAATGCAGTGAGCACATAACCCACAGCAACCCGACTTTTCCACAAAAAGCAACAGAATCGGCATTCGCCAGCTTGGAAAACTGGATCTGCCCACCGCACACTACGCCAGCGTCATCACAGCAGCCCCGACCTCCCTACAACAGAACACTACCATCATCAGCACCAGTCAACATTTTCCACAAGTACCTCCTTATCTGGTAATATGGAAAACTGATCATACGGTAAGGAGGAAAAACACATCAGCCATCTACAGTACGTGCTGCAAGGATTCCCCCAGTCCCCTTGGAAACGTCGTACATAAACAGCTAAACAAACACACCTCAATCACACATAATAACAGCCAACATTATTAAGACAGCAAGATGACCGCAGTCTGTCATCGGTAACGAGTAGGATTATGAAACTTGATAATGGACTGATTCAAGTACGACAGCACCCATCATGGTCATCCACGCTCTAAAGTAACACTGCCCCGTTCTAAGGACTAAAGCCATTACATAGTGAAATACATCATGTCCAATAAAGTTGACACCGCAAGCACCGCAGTGCCCCTCCCCCAACTGCAATAAAACGTTGACACTTCACGACATCACAAGATTCATCCGCGGATAAGCAGCCACGCGTATCAATCAAATTCACCAACATAACAGGGACACAGACACTCAGGATGACTGTTTCACAATCTCCATACGACGGCATTGTAAATTGTAAACTGTGGCACGCAATTTCCTAGCTGTACCGTAATAATTAAGTTTGGTCTAGGTGAGGTGAGACTAGTCCTACCCATAGAGGAGGATGCTTGGCAGTCCGCCCACTCGGTAAATACAGTCCAGCTTAGCGGAGTCAGTAGACTTGGAATCCGCAAGTATGGGTCTGTTTAAACCAAACAATAAATTACCGTCAGCTATATTGTCCTAATTTTGATTAAGAACACGACTGTTCTACCGCATATACAAATCATTAGCGCACGGGCTGATGAAACAGCATCAAAACTTATACAGCATAACACCGTAGAAAATTTCAAATATTCTCTTACCTACAAATTCCAGCCGACAATCAACACGAGCTGGAATATATACACCATACACAGAAGGAGGCGCATGTTCAAGATCACGTGCATAAAAGGGACGCTGTTCTAAGGAACAGGGAAATGAAAAGATATGTTTCTGTTTTTCGCATCAAATACGTACAGTCAACAGCATCAAATCTCCACACATATACAATTTACCTAAGTTTCCGATCAACCACATGCTTTCAAGCCAAGAATCACGTGATCAACACTTCTATTTTCCGGTAAATTGGATCAAAGGCTATAAACAAGAGAACCGCCCTCCCACGAAGCTACCACAATGTGATGGACGAGGCGAGAGGTGATGAGTCGAAGTCATGACTGCTGACGTCATCACGCTCTCCCACACCCCATAGGGCGTTCCAGCCTGAAATTTGAAGCTTATAAGCATCCAACTTGAAAAACCGCATCACGCTAATTAAAAGGTGAGCGTCCACAGGAATAAATAGTTCATGATTTTAACGTTGATCGGTGACTTGACTTTTCCGCCGAGTAAAGATGAAAGCGGCTATCCTTCTTTCTTATATATGCATTTACCTTCTTCTTACGAAGGGAATATATAATTCGACTCCAGGAGAACGAAAGTTAAATAAGCCTATATAAGTAGTTGACCAAATCACTCTGGAACTTTCGGGCGTGGTCATCCGCCCTCCTGTGATGCCACCAAAAAGTATAAAAGGAAGATAAGCGTGCACAGGAATTCATCTTCCCTTCAAACTCGACATTAGGGAAGATCAGACATTAGGCCATTTTCGTGTCGCAAACCAAATTCTGCTGTTCTTGCTTATTATTAATTTCATGTCATAATTGGCCAAGAAAGTATTATGAAGAGTTAGGAAAGTTAGGAAAAGTTTAGTTAGGTGTGTGCCGTCACACATAATAACCATGCAGAAGTAGTATGTCGCTTGCGGAAGATTTCGCATTATCCGACAGCTCAGAAGAATCAACACCTGTGAACACTGGCAAGAAGTATCCGTGTACTTCAACTTTATACGACGGACAGCCGTGCAAGCATGCATTTTCCAGAAACTCGGATCTGACTCTCCACGTCAATCGTGACCATCTACTACAAAGAGCATATTGTTCAGAATGCAGATACTTATATGCCGCCACTCGGTACGGTGTTACACACGTGTTATCCTACAAGCATGGTGTGTTAGTCATGACTTTAAAACCCGGTGAACAAAATGAGGACATAGACATCCTCACAACTCGCTTAGAAAGTAGGCTTGCTATTGTATTAATTCCGACTGGAAAGATGGCCAAAAGCAAACGGACGAAAAGGCATCAACCTGCCTCACCGCATCTGCAAACAGCTGTCGCATCCACACCAGCAACACAGTCACCCATCACCACAACACCGACAGTACCCATAAAATCAGCACCGGCAGGACCTGAAGCATCAGCATCAACACCAACAGCAGTATCCACACCGGCAGCACCCACAGTGACCACACCAGACACACACACCACCGCAACACCATCTGCATCCATGACCGGACAGCCAATATCAGTAGCGATAACCAGACCGGTGACAATTCATGATCCAGTATTGCAGGACATTTCGGACGGTTCCATATCACCTTCCAGTTTAGCTATCGACGAGGAGATAAGTCTCACGGAAACCACCATCACCACTTCCGCACCCCATGCCAGCACTCCGACACCCACGCACAGCACTATTGCAACTATAGACCCTGCCATCCAAAAAGCTACCACGCTGGACAGACCGTACTCGGGGAAGTGTCATTTAGCCCACCATCCCGACATCCGAGCGGTACCCAGAACATCCGCAAGTAGACTTATTAAGGCCGCGAAAATAAGAAAACTATGAGCAAACACCATAGCAACACCTTCGCGCATCACCATGACAACATCTAACATACTACTCACAAGCGCTACCACCAGAACATTAACCACCACAGCGATGACAGCCACCTTGGAACCAGCGGCAATCAGGGCACCCAGAATCATAGTCACCACCTTCGCACATGCATTAATAAACTTATCCGCAACTTCATCAAACCTGAGCACAGAAAACATTAACATAAGCAACACAATATCAGCACCAGTGGATCATGCGCCACGACCGGTATATTCGGATCGTGGGACCCAGACCCACTGGTGTAATTTTTCAGCAGACATTTGTGGCCATTATTGTCCTGGATGCAGCAAAATGTTTGACTAGGTGTGCGGAAAAGTGAACTATTACATTTTTATTTTTGAAATCTTTTTCTTATAATTATATACCTTTTTTAAATTGAAACCCCGTCCCTTGGCTGACTACAGTCACTCTACAGATCTATGCAAATTACTGCATAGCTGTGTCTCAGCAAAATAATAACTGCGCATTTCTGTGTTGTAAAACACCATGTACGGTGTAGGTACACAACACACCACAGCGAATATGTCTTTATTACTAGCATGCCGTCCCAGCTATTGCTGGGGCTGCCTCATAAATTAGGTATTATTATTATTATATATACTATTTTTCTTATTATTTTTCTTCTCGTTTTAGGATAACGAGATGGATATGTGGAAGGTGAGAGGTATCCGTACGAACCCACCAAAAACGGGCCGCACTGTATGCATAAGTAATTACTCTACTTGTGATTACTGTGATATGTATATACATATACAATATGTATTTTCTTAATTTAGGTATGTTGGAGCTTGGGCGTTCTCAGCGGAAATTTAATTATCCGCCACCCAAGGGAATGCCCATGCGAGCTATTGTTTTAGCTAAATCATGGCAATAAAGCAAATAAAAAGCACGCACCGCAATATGAAAACAAAAAAAGAAAAGACCTGGAAAAATAAATACCAAACCAAAAATCAAAACCAAAGTATGCATCCCTCCCAAACACTTTCGCACATCTATGTGCACTTCTCTGATAAACTATGTGTCTCTCGCGTCACTACTTCTCTCGGCGATGCGCCTACTTGAGAAGCCTATAATTCTCGCCTAGAGCGCTCCCATGCTTTCGATCCACCATGCGGTATCGTTTGCCACGGGTGTCAAACTAGGAGGTGGTGGTGTAGCATGGCGCGGCCGAATGGGTATGGACCGTCCCAGGTCAGCTTGGTACAGAACGACTGCTCCTGGTACATTCCAAGCACGCCCCACCCCTGAGTAGGATAGTATGCATGTTTAAAGCCATATGAGAGAGGTTTCTGTGAAATGTCTAATTCCGTGAGATCATTTAGCACGCATGCGCGCGCATCGGAGCTTCCCTGACAACACGTGTCAATATTGGGAGAGAATGCATACTAAAGTGTAACGGGTTGGTGCACATAATTTCTTTAAATTACACTATCCTGGTCGTCTTGGTACCTAACAGGACCGGAATGAAACGAGGACTCTAAAACTGTTAACCCTTTTAAAATGTTAGCTCCTTTGAAATTATTTTCAAATTAGTGAAAACGTCAAAAACGCGTGTATGCACTAAATGAATGGAGAGGATGTCCATCACGTGATGGCGCCCTCGCCCTTTCTAGCTGCACGCTGATTGGCTACAGATCGCTCTCTGATTGGTTGAGCGTTCTGCCTGTGCCGTCATGAGTAGTATAAAACGAGTGGTGAACCAAAAATCGAGACCACACTTCAACGAGAGAGAGCAAGTGGTATGTTGTGTGGCCATAGCAGTACAAGGCGTGGGCAACTATTTACTGACTGTTGGTTACCTACAACCGCAGTGCTGCCTCTCGAATTTCAGGTCTTAAGTCTCTGGCCCGCAATCGCAGCATCCACATCTCAGTTTGTGTATGCCCTCGAACGGCCGTCCGGGGGCAACTAATTGACTAGAAGAAGAGTGACTCATATCCGATCTTTAGAGGCGCCTTCCTGCGGATGGGCTTCGCAGCCTAAATGTAACCTCTCAAGTATGTAGAACAAGTGGTGAATCTTGGTGGACAACTTGTCAGACCTGCCAAACCACGCTGAAAAGTGGTAACCAAATTTCCGCGCAGCATGTCTTGCGTGATAATTAAGTTTTAGGGCACAGTCTAGTGGGACATTGCCTGGTATGCCGCAAGAGCTATGCAGTACACCAGGTATTGTGCGCACAGAAGTTGCACATGCATTTCATAATTAAAACTTTCAACTGTAGCCCTTCAGGTTACGGGCAGCTTTCACACTTCTGATACAGTACGGAACATTTTAATAATCTGCTTGAATTATTTGTGTGAGCTATTATGACTATCTAGTGGACAACAGCAACTACAATCGTTCTTCTTCACCATCTTTGAGAGTGAGCCGCATCAACAGTTTGCCTGCGGAGATTTCCCAGCAACTCCAGAATCGTGCCATCTCACGTTCCTCGTCTGTGATGCAGCATCTACAGTGATTTATTAACTTTTTCCGTACCGATGCCTAATAGGTACTCATTTAGCTATATCTTTGTATTATTGTATTTATTCGTTTCTTTACAGGTACTGATGACTAATAGCTACCGACAGTCCGTCAGAGACTGCATTTTATAATTTATATCTTTAATGTATATATTATCTTTATTTTTGTGCTTATGAATAACGAGCACTGCAAGGTCCTATGAACTGATTTATTGTCAATACTGTGATAGTTGGTTATATATATGACAGCAGCCATCCTAGTTACTTGTTTTGTTTATATAAAATACTAGGGCAGCAGTACGCTAGGCTATATTATACAGCAACAATAAATCACCTTTCCCCAGCATCAATTTTACACTGAGGTCACTGCTCATGTTCTCATTATGCGAACCTGACATGTGACCGACTAAACCTGGCTATCCTAACTCGATAGGATAGGTTTAAAAGTAGTTAGGGACAACCGCTCCTTAGGAGTCATTTGTGTAAGCCCAACTTCAGATGTAGTGGATATGTAACACTGCACACTGGCTAGATTGTGTAAAATTGGCCAGTTAGCTTAGGGCCTCTTGTTGCCACATACGATTGATTGTCTCTTTCTATGCTCCTCCAGCCGCAAGACTTATTAATTGTTTGGAACTCCCATCACCACGTTGGCATGAGCCGACTTCGGAAACTATTGGGGTTTCCAAGCAGTGAAACCAAAGTGTCGATTTTTCAAATACCGCCCCCCCCCTCCCTGTATCTTCGGATACTAGTTAGCGTAGATAACCCCGCCAAGGTAGGAAGCACTGCGAAAACATTATATTTATTTTAACCAGCTGCAAGTGCATTTCTGGGCATTCATGACTTAACCCTAATCACAGGCAAACGTTAGTCACCGGAATCGGATCTCACGTGGCCCGCCACACCCCCCCCCCCCCACCCCCCACCCCCCCCGCACCCCCACCCCCGACACACCAGGTGATGGATGGCATGCAGATCTTAATCTAACTCTGTACAGTGACTGGGTACAGTCTTGGAACACACCACGCCCTCACGGGAAGGTCACTATAGTTGGACATCTGTCTCTTACTCACCCCTAAACCGTTATGTGCTTTTCAATTGCTTATGTAATAATGACTTGTCCTAGTGATGTTGTATGTGGTTGCAGTGTGATATGTAACCGGATCATTCTATGATTCTGAAACTGTCACTCCGTAGCATGTCCGCACACTGCCTTTCTGAGGGAGATGCTCCATAAGGTGACCATACGGAAACCGAGCATCTTTGCCAGTCAGGCTCATGTATTAAATATAGGTAGAAATCCCTGCCAATTGCAGACAAAAGCTTGGACATGGACCAAACAACCAAATGATAGTTTAGGATCTAGCAGAAGGACCGCATAAATAAAGCAGCAACTACCAATACAGTATCTTGGACTTACATAAGATGATGGTGTTGAATTCTATGGAAATCATCCACCCCCATCTCCACGTAATACAGCGTGCATCACATTAATTATAATTTCACTAGGTTGACTCAGACTACACACTTAGCATATGCGTGAACAAGAGAGTGACCCTTTTTGCCAACTCTCTGCCGAAACCAACACAGGTTTGGCTTAACATCTAACATAGGCAGTTGCTCAGGTATTTGTGCTATAACTCTGTAATAGGCATATGTAGTTGCTCAAAGCGGCTATTTGTTGTAAAGCTCACTTCTGGTGCCACAAAGTCTAGTGGTATACCATTAACAGAGCCAAAACGTGCTACCAAAAGAGCCAGAAGGCCATTTAACTTTATCTCAGTAACTGTCTCTCTTTGTGACTAACTCCGTCCCATCTTCGGCCAAACTTTTATTATATAATTGTTTTAAGTCCTCTTCCAGTTCGGTTACTCCATTACAGAAATTGCTTGGGTTTCTTGGTGGATTCAATCCTAATGGAGACACATCACACTTCCCTCAGTATCTTCAGTGATACCTTATTCAAATAGAAACTGTGTACCAAAGTAGGAATTTACTGTGAGCTAATTATATTAATTATCGGCCTCAGCAGTGAATCTTGGGCATTTAAGATAAACTTATTGCAGGATAAACGTTAGATTCCAGGAATCAGGTCTATATGGCTTGATTTCGGCACTTCCGTATTGCGGCAAAGACGCGCTTAGCAAACTTAACTCTCTGGTGACTGAGAAGGGCCGAGTAGGTCCTCCATACATTCTAGCATAATAGTCATCAAGGTTGCTAAGTGTTTATTCGGCCAAGCTTTAAATAGGTAAGGTGCTTATCAACGAATTTGCATTGTCCAGTCCTTGTCTTGTCTTGTTGTGGTCACTCTAGTGGACACAAGCGAGCAGTGACTTTTCGGCTCGGTCCCATCTCACTGGAGTAGCAGCTGTATGCGCAATCTGTTTGTTGGGCTTGCTCCATGGTCTAATCATATGGGAGGCTATAGCTCTCCCTGAGTAAGTAGACGAAACCCTGTTTCAAACGATAGGCTAGGATGTTAAGCCTATGTGGCAATAATATCTGTGTTCTAAAAATACATCTTATGCTCCTTTGAAGGGCCGCTAACTACAATGGCATCCACCTAACTAAATCAGTTTGAGGACTCGACCTGGCCAGCATCTCTGGAAACTGACCAGCCATTTCTCGTAAAACAGTGTGAAACAACACCCACATACACGCACGCACGCACGCACGCACGCACGCACGCACGCACGCACGCACGCACGCACGCGCGCACGCACGCACGCACGCATACATATATAATATCATTTATATTGACAATGGCCCAAGTGAGGCATTTCCTCTCGCTTAGTAGAATGTTATTTTCTATTATATAACGGTTTACATTAGACAAGTAGAAAGCCTTGTGCAACCATCTGTCTTTACATTATCACTTATGTATTGATAAGATAAGACGTTCTCTGGCGAGATAATAACATATAAACGAGTCAGTCAACGTAGACTTAAACCGACGTAACCAACATTTGGCCAACACCAGCAGTTGAGCCGAATTTACAACATAAAATGTAATCTCTTTTAGCGGTCAACATGTATTCATGACACATGGGAATGACAAATAGTACGGATGGCACCATGGTATGAAATCATGATGTACGCAGGAAGACCTGTCCAGCCTCACTGGAATGTTATCGCTCCTCCGATCTACGAGATCGGCTTTTGTATCCATCAGAACATCTGACCCCCACCTCTTTAGAATGGGAAATCCCGAGAACTAACCAGCAATTTCATCGGGCTGATTCGTACCCAGCATATGGACTGAACCATCATGAGGAACAACGCTGACGTGCCAATGTTACAAGGTGACAACACCTGAATGCTGTCAACGGGAAAAACTTTGCCAACAATTCAACGGATGTGGTTCTTCTACATTGGGAAGAGATGTAGCTCTTGAAAACCAAGTTCTGCTTTTATACCAGACGAGCGACAACTTGACCGTGCCACGTTGGTTGAAGCAGGTTAGACTAATATTAAATTAATTTCAGCAATTGTATTAAGTACAGGCGAGTTCTGAGATCGGTAGCCTTAACTTATATTAAGTTTCTCTGTACGATAAGAGAGTTTTATATGTTGTGATAATGCTCTCATTGCCCTTCTCAGAATCTGTTTGGTGGACACATCATTGCTGTCCTCTCCGTACAGATCGTTCTGGCTGGAATGTTCGTTTCTGTGGTATAAGTCATTTGGATTTGTTTGGAACCGGGCGAGCTTTGCCAGACTGAATCTCCCAATGCTACGTGCACGATAGTTCTCTGACATGAATTTACTATCACTCGAGAGTTAAAAACTCGGTTCAAAATTTCGAGACTTAATCGAGATTCATCCGGTTATCTATTTTAGTTCGGCTCCTCATTAGTTTCCTTCTTTTAGGACACGTAATAGGAGAAATCAGACACTCACGTAAATCAGAATGGAACCTTTTCCATTCATCTGGGCATTACCACAGCGGAGTGGATTGTTATATGTGTCACTCTGTCAATAGCGTACATTGGTTATGCCATATTATAGTAATTTTGATGACAGCGTTATCCTCCACCCTGACTTATTTACTCTGACACCCCTTTGCTAACATTGCAGGTTTTGTTTGACGGAAGAAAACGTCCTGTACCGTTTGGTGTCTTCTGTTGTTACTTGTTATTTATTAATATTTCTTTCATTATTTTTGTCCATGAAACGTGTTAGTAAGTCAAGGAATTACTTTTACAGCTTATTGGTATTACAAATTCAACATTGTTTCAACATTGTTTCTCACGCCTATAAATTTGTATCCGGCTCATTTTCACGTAGCCACCAAACTAGCTTAAAATAACGAGAATAAATACAGCATACACATTTTACCTGGGTTAGACAGCTGTTCGCAACCTGGGGAGGAATACCTATGTGCCAAGTTTTATTTAATTTTTCCGTTATTATCACTATTATTTATCGTTATCATCACTTTATTATTTATAGTCATATTATTTTGTTAATTGACGAAGGAGACCGTAATTATCCTTGCTTCAATAAACATTGTTATATATTACTGTTCATTCACGTTCGCGTTGCCTTGATTGACATCTCGACATGATGGATAACCCTTCTGAAAGATCTGAGTCATAAGACGAGGGAAAGTTTCTACT
>CM067367.1:43937874-44049613 GCA_034401795.1 Chaetoderma sp. LZ-2023a
TCAATAACCTGCAAGCAACATACACTGCTTAATTTTATTTCATTGTAAGCACAACGCGCATATTCCATTTATATATCATCGACCCCAGTTCACGTCTAACAACCAATCCCCCAATCGCAGGCCATGTTGATTAAATGGATTGTAGCGTTGACGGTAGTCTTAGCTACTTATCATTTTCCGAGTGCCAGCTTAATGATCCAGGGAATCCAGAAACCAATAGGTTATGCTAATATCAACGTGTTGGGATGATAGATTTCATGCCAGAATATGACTCTTACAAATTGAGCAATTATCATCAACAGACGAGTGGGGCCGTTTTACTGATAGTATAGCATTACAGAAGTATAGTCTGATCTCGACGATGACGACACAGACGACGACGACGACGATGACGACGACGACGACGATGACGACGATTAATTCCTACCATAGATTGTCAAATTGCAATATAGAATGGCTGGGGTCTTTGCCACTTGCATTGTTGTATTAATCCTGTAGTATCCATGCATGTGTGTAGATGTAAACAGTAAAATAATATACAACAGTTCTTATTTATGATTATGGATATCTGTCTGAATCGGATATCGCGAATAACTTAGAAATGCTTCAAGATACTATCTATTCACTTGCTCACGGCTTTGTTTTACTTAGAATGTGGTACCAATTTTTATTTTCTATGAATAATATTATTATTATGTCAATATGGTTGAAATGGTTTAACAAGTGACAAATCTGTATGTACAGGTGATGAGAATAACTTTTAGTGTGCGTTGTTATGAATACATGTTATGAGAAATGGCTTGTGAAATAGAATCAATTATGATTTTGTTTCTGTATCCGTTATTTCTCCATATCATAAATATGTGGTATAAATATTTGCGAACAGAATTGTGTTCGTCCAAAATAAAACTCATGTGTATTCTGTATTGGAACATATGGTTATTGGTATGATTAATGGATAAATGTTGTCGCAATGACAAATAAGGAACATCACAGAGCCAAATATGATAAAACCCTTCGTTTCACACTGATCTGTCAGCACCATTAAGATGACCTTGATATTGGTTGTATCATCCTGCTTCTATACCCATGTCATCCTAACCATTCGGTCCCTACACTCCATATACGACAATGCCAAGACAATCATGTAAGAAATTTGATAAATATATTTTATATTTGCATACAACAGTTAACTGATGATGATCTATTTGTAAAATGTCCTTGTTCTACTTCAATACTAGCAACTTAGTATGTTTCACAAGAATCACCACCCACCCACCCACCCACCCCACACACCCCTCCCCATACCATAGGAACATTGCCAGACCCAATTCCTGTCATGAACTCTATTATAACCAGTGCCCTATATTTGCATAGTGCACACGATAGGAATTCTTGCGAGATTGTCGAATTGGTTTCCAACTAGCAATGTTGCCAACTCCCCTAAGCCATTTAATCGAACCTGTTATGAATTATCTGGCGAGCAGTTCTGTTATTGTGTCTATGAATGGATGGTCGATAGTTACATGTTCCTTACAATATGTGGATTGTCGTTACGCATTTCAATAAAATAATACATACAACTGGCAGGTACAAAATATTGGCTATAGAACGTAAAACTTCTAATTTTCTATGAAATGGAGGCACATCATACATGCTTATCTCTTAACACCGTGACAAAGTATCTAATTCGAATCGTAGGTATAAAGCATTTCCATTAGAACTTAAATGTTATATTTTCTATACAATGTATGCTCATCATGCATGCTTATCCCACAGCGCTGTGGTATTCACAAACCATCTTCTATCATCTTTGGAATGGGGCACTACTATTCCTAATCAACCTCGACGATAAACCCCATGCTAACCGCTTTAAGTCAATTAATATAGCAACGATTTAATTAGACGACCACTATCTGGGGCAGAGTGTCGTTGAGCTACATTTCTAATACATTAGCCAGATTCGCCATAAAGCGCAGGCCTATATCACCATAATACAGTTTGGAACTCATTTCATCTCAGTTTCGCTGGCAATTCAATGTATGGGCTATACTGCTAATTTGTAATGAGAAAACGTTGTTGTAATTTATACGTCATGGATATGTTATTCCCGTGACAATAAACATATTTCCCAAGCAGAGGAAGGCACGTAATAATAAATATATGTTTTGTGTCCTGGCTTCGGCAGGATTTGGAAGACTGGATAACTGTTTCCGTTTTGACACAGATAAAAAGGTAAAGCCCTTGATGTATTGACCCCTTTTACATTCAGGATTATATCTGGTCTTAAGAAATGTTACAGAAATGTGTTGCTGTATTAGGAAAGTATAAACATTTGTATTAAATCACACTGCCATTTGCAGGGGTTTAATGGTAGCATGCATTGTTGTTGGAAACTATTGCTATTTCATATGGGTTTCCATTCCTAGTCTTGCTATGACTACCGGGGCTTGATAGAATCTGTTGTCAGAATGCCATGTAGTTCTTTTGTTGAATACACATCATCATCATCATCAGCAGCAGCACCAGGAGCAGCGTCATCATCACCACCATCCCCACCACCACCACCATTATTATTATTATTATTATTATTATTATTATTATTATTATTATTATTATTAGTAGTAGTATTATTATTAATATTATTATTGTTATTATTATTCAGTACCAGTATACTGGTGCTGGTATGAACCCGGCTCGTGTATCAGGACCACCCCTTGTTATTAGGAGATAGCCCGATCAGTGAATAAGTAGTATAATATATTCACTGAGAAAATAAATATATATTTATTACATACAGAAATCTAGAATATAACAAGACCGTAACCTATGACAGTAAAACCTATGCTAGAAAAGAGCCCGACATTTTATAAATCTTCGCAAAAGACGGCTCAGCGTGGGTAAAGTCAATGCATGTTGGTGAGTTGGCCAAATTTTGGCATTTTGTTGAGAAGGTTTGACTTATTATAGTGTACTCTCATGGAAGTTGAATTCTCGACCGTCAGTGTGGTAGGGGATCCATCACAAATAGCTTCCAAATGTCCTAATGGGAAATGGCCCATCTCTGTTTTCTGATCTAGATGAGTTGCCAATAAACTATCGGCCGATCCACATTAGCATCACTATAAGGGGTAACTGTTAATTATGTTTTAATTAATAGGAGAACTGGCATCTTCTTTGACCGAGAAAGTTATGGGTGAATGTATTCTCCCACCATCTGGACTCAATCGCGAAAGTCCTATATCATCAATTAATGTATATGGCATGATTTTCACTGGGAAGCGCCGCGGTTGTGGTCGTGACGGACATAGTGATGTCCCACATGACCATCACTTCCATCAAAATGATAAAATCACATACTTCTGCAATAGAATGTTAGAAAGAGTGGCCAATTCTCTGTTGATTTATTGAGATATTGGTCACTCAGTATAGGGAGAACAAATGATGATAGTCCGGTATCTCATGGTGTCTCTTTCCGAATTACTACTTTAACTGCTTTGCGAAACCTTGCCAGTTGATTATTCTGCCATCCAATTGATAATTGTGTCGGTTTAATTTCATAGCCTCGCATAAAATGTGTGTTTATCCCCAGTTATTCCAGTATGTTAATTCTTGCATTTGTGAGTATCATTGACCCGCTATATTGACTCTCTCTCTCCGACTTTTATACGTGTGGGTGCTTCTGTTATTCTATTAATTGTATCCTAATTACTGATGCCACATTAAAAGTGGTAGTGGTGAGGTTTCTCGCTGTTTTCTTCAAGTTATTATATTATGTAATTCTGCAGAAAGACCTCTATTGCTTATAATAGCATATCAGTAATACCTAATATTCAGATTAATAATAGTATTGCAACAACATGTATTCAGCGGTAGCATGTTATGACGTAATACAAAATTTAATTGAGTAGATGCGGATAAGGATGTGATAAACCATGCACGTGTAAGTGCATTCAATTATATTCACTGTCCTTTCATAAACAATGAAAATTTAAGAAATGAATATGGTTTTTATAGTAAAGCAGGATTCATCTAAAGCATTGTGGACCTCATGTGTTATATGTTGATAGATATAATGAAGCCAAATATGTGCATTTACCTTTTTACTGTCACAAACCCAAGTTAATATGTAATGTCCATTTCAGCTGTTTCCTCTTTCGTATGTGGTTTCCAAACCATGTAAATAAAGAAAACCATGCTCTCTCAATAAAAGATCATTATGGTAGCCATGTTCAAATAGAAAGAGAAACATAATAATATATCGATTCTACTCTTTTGTGCCCTTAATGAAGCCATACTCATTTATATATAAATAACAAGCTTAGAGAATGTCCTGCCACATGGTTTCTTAATGTCGCTAATCAGGTGCATTGTCCTGTGTGAAAATGATATTTTGGTGGTGGTGTATGCCAATGCAATCTGCCTAAGTATGATTATAATACCATTTCCTTTGAGATTCGTCCACGGTTGAGAACATCGTTAACGAGGTGAACACACGCATCATCTTCCTCGCACCTTGAGCATAATGGGTACTCTCCCGGGTCCTACAGGGCGGATGTTATTCTGGCATGTCGCTGACATCTTTATAACAAGGCTACATTTAGGAGATTGATTGTTGCATTAGAATGCCAAATCAAGTAGACATTTGGAATAGCTAGTTATAAGAATAAAAGCCCTCACCCTCTTAACATTGTCTCACATTCAGGAAAAATGTACACGAACGCTGTTGACATTTAACTGTGACCATTTGCTTCCTTAGTTAGCTATTGCTCCCAGTTAAATTGGTTTTGACTTATTCGACAAAATGTTCCATACATCATAGAAAGGTTGTCCTTTGTGGTTTTAACGTGTTTAATAGATAGTAAAATCAGTCTCAATCAAGTTTATTGATCATCTTCGTGTGGCAGAATAATGGAGGAATCCAGTTTTAACCATGACCCGCCCGTCTTTAGTTATGCTCTACCAACACTTTTCCCGTGTTGGGATCAATCCATCCCTGCACGGCGTATATCTCCATCGAGCAATAGTTCTGGCAGTCCAAACCTAAACTGGTACAGTTGTGATGAACCAACCGATCTGGTCCATCTGTCCAATCTGTTTGTACCATAAACATAATCATTCTAACAATGACGCATGCACTCGACGCATCAGTGATCCTTTTAAGATTTCACTGTGCAAACGATCCAGCCACATGAACAGCAACCGTTTTGATGTCAATGTTTTATTATTATGGCATAAATGATACAACAAGTAAGGTAGACATGTGTCTCGATTATCGGTTCATGTGATGGCATGCAAACTAATAGAACCAAGCAAAATGGCGTATATGTCCGTCAAGAAACAGAAAAGGTATGTCACAAAAGTGTTTGAATTGTATTTGGTTTTTTGCATTTACAATTTGTCAAACATTCTGTTGGATATTTTGACACTAATTTGGTTGCGATCTGTTGCTGTCAAAGGCAGCAACATCTCGCAGGTAACTAATTTTAAATATATACAACAGCTTACCTGTATAATTACTGTGAAATCTAGATTCCGCGAAATCAGATGTCAGCATTTCAAATCGATTCCAACAGGTGTAAAATGTGGACGAGGTCTCATTAGATGTTAGGCGATGCATCTCTAGGAATGGATTCCTTCATTATTGACCAGATCTTCTCAAGTCATATGTCACCTAATATCATGTGGATCGCAATAGCGAGATGGCTGCCACGAATTTATTAAGTGGGATCCAAGACTTTGCACCATTCTGTTGCTTAGCGTATGTGAATAACACTATGCCAGTGCATCTGTGGTGTTATAGTTATGGAACCGATCCTGTCACTGTTCAAGAACCTTACAATGTCAAACATAATGTATCAGGTATTGTTCATGGCAGTCCCGCTGATTTGGAGAGACGTTCCTTATATCAGGAACAGGTTTACTCATGATTCGTTCTCAAAAGGATAGAGTACCATATTTTACAACTGTCCTGAATTTATCATCTGAATTGACCTTCTCTAGTCTAAAGGACTGGATACATAGGCTTTGAGTGATCCAGAATATGTAAAAATATAGGTCTTTCCTGAGGAAGAATGTGTGCTATTGTTGGGACATCGAATTTCACCATCAGCTCCTAGTCAAATTAGTTTCAGCATATTCAGCAAAATGTTTTACTAAATCATTAATTCATCAAAGACATATAATTTGTATTCTTTGTGACGGACTATTCGATTTTCTAGAATATTTTGTGTGATGTCAGCTAACATATGCATGTAACATATTTTGTTATTACATAAGATACTTACGTGACAGACCGGATCCTTCCATTGCAACCATAGCCAGCGAGACATTGAACCGGCCAAGAATAAATGAGCCCCGTGACGGTATTTTATCAGGGCGGGAGGAGACTTTGATTCCACTAGTCTATATATGGATGTTACTGAGTGATTACGACCACATTGAACCCCCCCCCCCCCCCCTCTCTCTCTCTCTCTCTCTCTACATACCAATTCCACCAGTCGCCCGGTGGAGATCTATGAGCGATTACTTTTATCCTGTTGTTTTCTCTACCCACTGATTCCACCAATCTCCTAGGGGAAGTTTCAGAGTGGTTACTATAGACGTGCCTCGTGCCTGACTCACCCATTCGCTAGCCACAGGCCACACTTGTTACCATGTATATATTTATTTACCACACTAAAACACAAAGACAAGAGTTACAACAAATGCAGTTTTAAAAGAGAAAAATGAATGTATCTATGTATTCTTGCTACATTGGTTGCTAGACTTTGTTGCTGACAGCTGTTGCAGCCATAGATGGAAATGTTAGAACAAAATGTATCTGAATTGTGGAATTAAACATCTCAACTGCAGAATGCATAGATATTATGCGCTTGGTAAAAAAACCTAATTTTCTTCCTTATAGTTTGGCTTCCAGTATTTCTTAGAAAAATGCCATGTGTTCGCACTTCTTGTTATTATAACAACGTTCCTATCGAAAAACGGGTTGTCTGTAGAATTACATAATTCAATATTAGTAGCATAGTCTCCGGTTACATAGCAGCGAATAACAAAGACAAATCGGTGTTGTGTAATTGGTCACGCATAAGAAACGTGACACAATAAATGGCCATTCATCATTTTCAGGAGACAGCAAGAGAATCGATGGTGACGACATTGACGTTGGTGGTGGAGGTGCTGGTGGTGGTGCTTGCTATGTTGTGGTGCTCGTGGCGATAGCGTTTGTGGCGACAGAACTACTGGTGGAGGAGGCTAGTGGCAACATAATGAAACCAATGCGTGTTATTAAGGGCAAATAGGACAATCTGCATAATTATAACAGGTACATCTTTGGATGGGCCCGATCTGTCACTGAAGTATCTGACGTCATAATCAAAATATGGCAATATTTTGCAGACGTCACGACCAGATGCACCAAGATAACCAAGGTCCGACCGTAATGGTTTTAAATTTAATTGTATGATTTTGTTGAGTTTAAAGTGTAATCCATAAGCTGTTTGAATACTCTGAAACCTATTTAAATAGGCAGCATCATCTCTCAATCAAATTATGTAAAAGAAATCAGCGTCTCGCCTGCGTAGTTGTCTTGAAATTGAGATTATGGCAAATCGTGGTTCAAATTGATAAAATCGATTCAAACAAACGATCACAGTGTGAGGAGATTAGCTAGAAATGGGCTGCGCAAAGCTAGACATGCTCTAATCAATGGATGATTCCAGTTTCTTAGTCAATCGTATGATGTCATAATCAACTACGTGATATGTAGCATAACATCATAATCAATTACATCATAAATGACGTCGTTAAGGTCGTCACAAATGCTTAATAGATGACGGAGTAAGCATTGTTGCATGATAGGTAGCAACAACACCCAGTGAAATTAATTTCAAAATGTTCAACAGCTTATCTGTATTTTTCTGGAATTGGTTATTCAGTGATTTCAGGGATCGATCGATCCAAACACGAGCAAAGCGTGGGTGGCGCCTACGTAGAGATATACGGCGCGTGGGAAAAACTGGACTCCTCCATTATGGATTGTGTTTTATCATGTTCTGTTTATGACAAACATTCTAGTGCACAACGACATAGTGATGACCCACATGATTATCGCTTCCATCAAAATGATGTAATCACATATTCCTGCTATAAAATGTTAGACAAAGTGGCTAATTCTCTGATGATTTATTGAGCTATTCAGGATAGGGAAGATAAAAGATGATAACCCGATATCGCATGGCGTTTCTTTATGAATTGCTACTTTAACTGCTTTGCGAAAGTTTTCCGGTGGATTATTCTGCCATAAAATTCATAATTGTGTCGGCGTAATTTCAGAGCTTCGCGTAAAACGTGTGTTTATCCTCAGTAATGTTAATTCTTGCCTTTGTTACTGTCATTGGCCCGCTATCTATCCCCCTCCCTCCCAAACTGTTTTACGTGTTATACAATTAATTATATCCTGATTACTGATGCCACATTAAAACTGGTAGTGCTGACGTTTCTAGCTGTCATTCGGGAGGAAGATCCATATTGCTTACAATAGCATAATAGCTGATGTACGGCTTAACAATGGCATTGCAGCAATATGTCTTCAGCTGTAGCGTGTTATGTCGTAATACTGATCTTAATTGAGTAGATGCGGCTAAGGATGACAATAACTATGACAGCGGGAGTTCAATTATATTTGCTGTTATTTGGTCTAAACAGAATATATTTATTTATTTCAAGTCGGAGCACGATAAGCCATACGGCCTTATGCCCGTGTCTCCCACGTAATACAATTATTGTACATGGAGCATAATAACAAGTGGCTGGTGGAGGAGAGAGATAGTGAGAGAGAGAGAGAGAGAGAGAGAGGGGGGGGGAGAGAGAGAGAGTAAGAGCGAGAGAGAAAGAGAGAGAGAGGGAGAGCGAGAGAGCAAGAGAGAAAGAGAAAGAGAGAGAGAGAGAGAGAGAGAGAGAGAGAGAGAGATAGATAGAGAGAGAGAGAGAGAGAGAGAGAGAGAGAGAGAGAGAGCAAGAGAGAAAGAGAAAGAGAGAGAGAGAGAGTAAGAGCGAGAGAGAGAAAGAGAGAGAGAGAGAGAGAGAGAGAGAGAGAGAGAGAGAGAGAGAGAGAGAGAGGGAGATAGAGAAGAGAGAGAGGGGAGAGGGGGGAGAGAGATAGTAAGAGCGAGGGTGGGAGAGAGAGAGAGAGAGAGAGAGAGAGAGAGAGAGAGCAAGAGAGAGAAAGAGAGAGAGAGAGACAGAGAGAGAGAGAGAGAGAGAGAGAGAGAGAGAGAGAGAGAGAGAGAGGAGAACAAAACTGTGTTGAATATTTGACCAGAATTGGGCCGGACATTACCGCCTTGGGCAGAAATCTCCTCCAATTCAATTGTGTCCAAAATATTCTAAAGTACCTTTTATATATATATTTGTAAGCGGGATGTTGTTAAACATGGCAAGTGTCGACAATATGTTGGCGAATAATTTCGGATGTCTTGAGAGTCATTTATATAATTCTGGTCAAATATTCAACACAGTTTTGTTACTAACTGACAGGCTGTGTTTCTGTCCTGGAGACATTTTGACTTGTTTATACACTGTACTGTACTGGAACGTTATGGAAATCAAGTCTTTGCTCCCTAAAAGGGAACCGTAGAAGACATTACTGCAACCATTGCGAAGCCAGCTTATAATAATATTAGCTGCTCGAGACCCAACATAATACCAGGGTGGGTTGTCTTATGCTATGCATTGCTTGTAGTTTACTTTTAAATTCTTGTCAGGTAGTAGTGGTTGTGACAGGTGCAAGGAGGGTGTTCCAGGCACGGATTGTTACTGGGAAAACTGATCAATTGTAGATCTCAGTGCGACATCTGTAGGGAGTATTATGATTCGAGTGCCGGGTATTATATTGGGTTCCGGCTTTGGGATATTAGGAGAATGCGGTTAGTAAGCGTTTCGCAATTAATTCCATTACGAACCGTGTAAAGCATAACTAATCTGTGGGTTTCCTGTCTATATGTGAGTGTTTCTATTCCAGTTTCCATGTGTAGATCACCCGTGTGTGCACTACGTGTTAGACCGATTGTTGTTCTAATTGTTTCTTTTTAAACATTTTCTAGTCTCGTGACAAGGTATTGTGGCAGATTATCCCAATCAACGTTAACGTATTCCAAACTTGGCCTGATTGAGCTTTAATACATTATTTCAAGGCACTTCCGGTCTAGTACACCGTGAAACTTTGTGTTGGGCCTTGGATATTAGAGTTTCCACGTGATTGGGACAGTGACCTTTACTGTTAAGCATAGTTTCGAGGTGTGTATGGTAATTTGATGGAAGTATTTCTGAATTCTTGAACTTTAAGGGAAATACTGTAGGGTTAGTATGCAGCGAGACCAGTAAAGATGTGGTCTTTAAGGCGTTAAATTAGACCAGTTATATGGCCGCCAATTGGGTTATCATCTGTATGTCATGGTCTATAGAAGCACCTTGCGTCTGCAGCTTGTTAGGTATTATATATAAGGACGTATCATCAGCAAACAACATAATAGTATTTATGATAGCATTGGGCAAGTCATTTTTGAAGACCATTAACAGTAGGGGACCAAGAACTCATTCTGGCGGCACACCAGGATTCAACGAATTAATTACGATTAATGACTACTCGCTGATGAAGATTCTCGAGATAGCTTGGAAGCCAGCCAAGTAGTGTTCCAGTAACGTCAAATTGTTCCAATTTCTACAGAGGACCGCGGACTCGGTTAAATGCTTTGGATATAATTAAAAAAAAAAAAAAATGTATCCCTTTTTAGTATCAGGTGCATCGACTATATCGGTATAAATATCTAATAACTGGTTGACGGTCGAACGTTTAGGAAGAAAGCCAGACTGGTGAGGTGTTATACCATCTCTATTAAAATTGTAAACCTATTTAAAACCGGTCGATAATTTAAACACCCGTTTGTGTCGCCATTTTTAAATATTGGCGTTAGATTAGCCACTTTCCAAGAAGTTGGAAAATGAGAATTTCTAAGACACAGGATAAAAAATTGCACCAAAATTGCATCTGCGAGTAGTTTTGGACTTATCTTGTCTGGACCAATCCCCATCGACATGTCCAGGTTAGATAGTACATCTAAAATATCAGTGGTTGTTAGAGTTATAAGATTTAGGGATGTTTCTGTACATAGATGTAGAACGGGTACCTGGGCTTGGGAGTTGTCTATTGTAGCAATACCGGCAAAATAATTGTCAAGAAAATTAGCTCTCTCGGGAAGATCATAGGCGACCGAGCCGTCTTGACGTTTGAGGGGGTGGGGGTGTGTGGGAGGGGAGGGGGCATTTCGTTGAAGTTTGAATTAGTGCCAGATTTGCACAATTTCCACCAATCTTTGGAACTTGTACGGTCACTTTTTATTTTCTCAACCGTCTTGCCTCTAAATTCCTGCTTAACCATCCTAACTAGAGTATTCACATAATTCCTCTGCTTCTTGAATTCTATTATGTCGTGCTCTTTGGTTTGTTTTCCATGACTTCTTAAATTGTTTTTCTCTGATCCTCACTTCGTGCTTAATCGTATTTGACATTCACGGTTTATCATTTGGGTATACATGTATTAGTTGTGTGAATAATATTTGTGGTAATAGTATGACACCATATATCAACATCAGTTTCATTGAGGATAATACTCCAGGATACGTTGGCCAAGTTATCCCTAACATTATCCGAGTCCGCTTTTCCATAGTCCCAGAATCTGTAGCTTGTATGATATACGTTTAGGTATAGCAGATGCTAAGACCAGATAAACTGCGGTGTGACCGCTACAGAAAGGTGACATGACAGCGACATCTTTTAATATTCTTCTATTATTAATTATTATTGGATCTAGAAATGTATTATATACAGGTCTAGTTACTTCATATATTATCTGGTGGAACCCAAATGTAGTAATTATATCACGTAGGTGGTGTTTTGTCGGGTTAAAAAGGTCTTCGTTAAGGTCCCGTAGTAAGATTAGGGTTTTGTATAGGTTAAGATCCCGGACATGGTCTGTATTTTCTGATATGACTTGCCATGTATCAATATTTCTATTAGGTGGCCAATAAATAACGCACATGAGCACTTCGTTATGATCGTGGACCTCTAACTATATCAATTCAACATCAGCGCATTCGTAGTCTGTGCGACGACCAGCCACTGTGCTGTTGGCTATATTAACGAATATACCTCCAAACGCATGTTAGTGATCTCTGCGATAAGGTTCATGGGAGCCTGGAACCTTAACGATATCATTGTTAATAGTTGGTGGGAGATGGCTCTCAGTAATAGCAATAATATTAAAGTTGGAAAGGGTAGCCTCACAAGATATATTTTGTCTTTAGGCCGCATACATTTAAGTGTACAATAGAAAGATCATTGATGTTGGCTTAATTTTACACCTCCAGCTAAAAGAAGGATTATGGAAAATGTTAGTAAGATAGACACAATATTCTGCCTATAAATACGAATTTACATTAATTGAAAATGGTATGATATGCGCCACGGAAACAATGTAACATATTATGGATATAAGGGTCGAAGCCTCCTTAACCGATGCCTTTGAAAAACAATACAATTGCTGCACGATAGCTAGATAAATCATTACCCATGGTCGATCGTGTACGACAAAGAAGACAGAATATTTATGCGGCATATTGGGACAAACACAGATACATTGACAGCACAATGAGTGCTAGTGGTATTAGTATGGCAGTGGTAGAGATTAGGAAAGTAGGAGAAATTAGCAGAGTGGGAGAAATAAGCATAGATTATGGGAATGATAGAATACAAAAACAAGAGATATGATTGAAACATTTGAAGTTTCAGTAGCACAAGAATAGCATTTGGGAAGTATCTACATAACTAATATGTTGTTCAGATATAGATTAGAATTATTCAGGTACCCACAAATGAGGAGCATAGAAAATGCATGATACAGTATGGCATCTGCACGGTTCCCCAACCCACAACCCCACCCCAACATATTACACCCCAAGATGAAACCACCTAGAATCTATTCAGTAGGGCCCGCTAGGTGACATAAAGGAATCTACTAAAATCTTTTGAGTGGAACATGTTGAATTGGAAATGGCTGCCAAGATATCTCAAGAACTGTTCATTTTAGATTACATAAATGTATTACAAGTAGATAGAAACATTCCCCTAACCTGACGAAAGGCATGTCTTACATGACCACAATATGATGTCACAACCCAACAGCTGACACTAAGGTTCGATGTTTGCAAACCATTTCTACATTCACTGGCAGTGGTTAGTTTTCATTATTATCCAAGTCAACAGCAAAGAGTAGCAGTTAATGGTTCATGCTGGTGTTGGTGCCAATACTGATCGTCTATTTTATTAACAACATGCCACAATTTGTCCACAACTTAGTCAAGATGTTCGCCGACGATACTAACTTACTTTCATGAATCGCTACAAAAGAGAGCGACGACCAGCTCCAATCAGACCTCAACAGCATAAGTGAAAGGGCAGATGCCTGTCAACTACGATTTAATGCGTCCAAGTGCAAAATAATGCACTTAGCTAGATCAAATATGAAGTCGGTGTATACCACGTTAGGGACGAGTTAGGAGATTACTCTTGAATACACCACCTGTAAAAAGGACCTGGGCGTTTGCGTTGACGGTAGTTGAAAATTCAGCGTGTGGAGACAAAGCCAGCCAGATCATTGGTATGATACAAAGATCATTTGTCAGCCCGGAGATCAACATGCGTGTGCTGCTGTACAAAAGCCTAGTTAGACCACATCTAGAATATGTGAATGCTGTAAGGTCCACGTTGTATAAGAAAGATAACTGCGTAATGTCCAGCGTCGAGCAACACACTTGATAACAGGAGTGAAATACAGCCATGTAGGCACTGAAGCTGCCAAGTTTGATATACTGGCGCATGCATGACGACATAATTGAGACATACAAGTACGTTCTTGGCATCGATGATGTAAATCGTGAGAATCAGTTGCCATCCGAGGACGCACATCGCACGACATTCCACATATACAAATTACTAAAGCAATGCTTTAAAGGCAGCACACTGAAGAGATTCCTCAGTATTCATATGACAAATTACTGGATTGATCTAACTGAGCAGGTTGTCACGGCTCCTACGATTAACAACAGCAAGGGAATTTCTACAAAGACTACAGTTTCAAAATCGATCATCCGATCCAGCTCATCCGCACCACCCATGTGTACATCTACAAGAAGAACCAACTGAAGATATGGAGACAATGAAGAGCTGCAACATACTGCCTACATTATTCAGCAGAGAAGGAGTATGTAACTAAGTAACTAAGTCATCATTTGACGTGTTTTTACAAATGCTTCTGCATCCAGAACAAGCCGACAAACAATCAAATCAATCAAGATGGCATCCGCAGCAAATAGTTCCACAGCCCAACTTGCAGGCGAATCTCACTAGTTAGAGAAGGAACTGTGGCACAGGACACAAAAACGAGTGTACGGGTATCATTGTTTCTTCAGAAACTTTCCGTCTCCATTCAACGACCTCCAAGGCATTCCGCTCACACTGCTGAATCTGATGGAGCACTCGGAGGCGGTGGTAACTCATCGCCGCATATGTTACTAGCAACATGTTTAGATAGATGACCTTTTTGCTGATGGTAACATGTTCCTGGAATCGCCGATGACTCATCCGGTCACGATGGTCATTCTGCGTTCCTTTATGTAAAATGACCATGGCCGTCTCACCAGCCACTATGGCATTGTCCTTCGATGATTGCACACTTCCGAATAGTGTGGCCTGGACACGGAATAACTTGTTGTCACTGATGAGCTTCAGTCCCACAGCTTTGCCTATTCCAAATGTACTGGACATTGGATTATACCAGAGGACGTAGACGTTCTTCTCTTGTGCATGCCTGATTGAATTTACACTGATACATTTGGGATGTGCGCCTTTCTTTGGTGCAAGGTGGAAATAGATAGTATGCTTGTTTCCTCCTGCAAGATGTATGTCAGATGATGACTTGGATGATAATAACAACTAAACATGTCAAGAGAATGCATAAATGGTTTGCAAACATCGAATTGTAGTGTTAACCTTTGAGTTGCGGCGTCATAAAGTGCCATATGCCATATTATACCTGATTGACCGCCATCTTGGCAGCCATCTTTAATTCAACATGTTCCACTCAAAGGAGTTTAATAGAATTTTAATACAGAAATTCTGAGACCTAAAGACACACAACAAAAGTGGTTTCATTACTGTTGCAATTAGTGGTGGGTCAAACCCTAGGCTGACTGGACTATCTATATAACAAGCCCGCTATTAAGAGATTGAGTGTCGTACTAGAATGCCAAATAAAGTAGACATTTGGATTAACTAGTTATACGTATCGCTGCTCCCACTATCTTAACAATGTCTCAAATTCAGGACAAATGTACATGGAAAGTGTTAAACTTTACAAACTAATATGACTGGGACATTTTGCTTCCACGAGCAGCAATTGCTCCCAGTAAAATTGCTTTTGAATTATTCAACAACATATTGGATACATCATAAAGAGTTTGTCGTCTGTGGTCGATAAGGGTTAAATGGGTAGTAAAACCAGTCTCGATCAAGGTTGTTGATCATTTTCGTGTGGCAGAATAATGGAGGATTCCAGGTTATCCATCAATCATATGACGTCATAATCAACTACTTGACGTGTGGAATGACCTCATAATCAATTACGTCATGAATGACGTAGCTAATTTCGTCACGAACGCTTAATTGACGGACTAAGCATTGTATGTCTTTACTATTTAATAAACACGCTGTTGGATACATTGAGACTAATTTGACTGGGCGTTGCCATTGGCAGCAACAGCACCCAGTCAAATTAGTTTCAAAATATTCAACAGCTTACCTGTAAAGTTTTCTGTAAATTGTTATTCAGGGTGTCGGGATCGATCGGTCCCAATACTAGCGAAGTGTGGGTGAAGCTTTGCTGGGGATGGGCGGGGCATAGCTAAAATTGTATTTCTCGGTTCACAGTGGTGGATACTTTAATCATTGTTAATGGTTTGATTTACTTCTACCTTAACATTTTATTATAGATAATCTATTTCTACAACAAAGAATAATCATGCAAAATGAAAGAACGATCGTACAGAAATTCGCTCAAACAACATTAGCAACATTAGAATTATTTGTGATATGGTTTTCATATTAATAGTATTCGTCTCCAGTCAGATCTCTCTTGGTCATTTGTTTTGGTGACATCCTATGGTTGTTATTTAAGCGGAGTGGTCATAAGACCACTCCTCTTTATAAGCCAGCATCATTTCGCTCCAAATACTATTTAGGATTGCGATTGAGTTTTATTAACATCCTACCAACTGCCCTGATAGAGAGCTTGTTTTGCCCCACACTGGACATTCACCAGGCCAATTCATCCCAGTATTGGCTCAGTACCGACCCAGTAGCCTTCGCTATCAAGGTGGGGTGGGTTACACCTCCGAGCAGATATGCGGCATATCGCTTTTCTGTCTGTTGCATATTGATCCCAGTACGTCATGTATTGGTCTAGCTACATATAGAATAGACATATAATGTAATGTATGCCATTTATTTATGGCTACATGGTACTTCGCTAACAAACCAAATGGGTCTGAAACTAAAGAATATGCATGGTCTTCGTGTAATTATACTACTAGAATCAATAGTTAATTTACATTCACATTGTATCTCTTTGTCAATAAAACAATATTCAGTTAAATGTTATTTAGCTGATATTTTTTTCTAAATTGAGTTAATTTACCATATATTTTCCGTGATGTTATAATCAATTACGTCATTTGACATTCAATTCATAGATATTCGTTAGGCAATTTTCGATTTTCGCGATGGAGATATGTTATTCTGATCGCGAAGGCATTGATTATCGCGTCAAATATAGAAGTGACAGATTGTATCGATCCATTGCCCATCTAGGTCAGTGATCAAAAGACGCAAATGTATTTTTATAGTGATGGAAATCAAAGTTACATTATAGCGCTACAGAATACTGACTATGGCAGCAACAGTGCCCAGTTAAATTAGTTTCAAAATATTCAACAGTATGCTTATTAAATAGTAGAGACATACTATTTTTATAACGTGTCGGACTTTTAAGAGTTAAATACTGTCAGTATGGAATCATTTATGACGTAATGATTATGACGTCATCCTACACGCCGGTTAGCTGATTATGACGTCAAATGACGTCATTACTCTGGAAAGGTCCATTAAGAAAGCTATGTACAAGTAGTGTGTATTGGGACACGTTATTGCTTCGATTCACATAAATTCATAAATAATCCGCATCAGCGAAGCTCTGTGGACTCCATTGCTATTTTCATTAGATAGAGCTAGTAAAGGATTTAGAGACAACATATTTGAGCAATATTTCACTATTTTGTTGTGATGACGTCATCATTACGTATATGCTTTTATAACCTTTGTTCGGAGTTAATCTAAATGAGTGAATGCCACATTAAAACCTTTATCCTAATGTGTGTGTTTAGTTGTTTTATTGAAATCACAATCACATACACCCTATAGAGCTAGCTATACGCCACTCATTGCGAGCTAAGCTCCGCCCACTTTGTACGCGTGTTCAATGTGAAATTAAAAAAACCTGATTTCCCAGAATCTAAACTCCAAGATAACCATATAGGTAAGCTATTGAATATTTTGAAACTAATTTGACATTGAGCTGTTGCTGTCTATGGTGTATGTGAATGTGCAATGTAATACATATTCTCTTTCAGGGAATCGTAGTTTCAAAATATTCAACAGCTTACCTTTACCGCGAAATTTACATTCGGATAATTCAGATTTCAAAGATTCAAAGTTTCAAATAGATTCCAACGCGCATCAAAAGTTGGCCGAGCTGAGACATATGGGCAGGGGCATCGCTAAAACTAGATCCCTCTAACGAATATAGACATTCCGCTATCCAGAACATGTCTACAAAATGTGTTTTTTGTAGTAGCGATACAGGGGCCGTATTAACGAAGACGGCCTAAGTTACGCATGCGCGTATCAATTTAGAAGACCCAACTAGGTCTTCACGAAGAGACGGGCAAATAGTTATCTAATGTAGGTGAATACAGACGTATGTGCTTTCTGGTGTTACGTCATAGTACGCATTTTTTTGTACTTAAGTACCATTCGTGAACATGGCCCCATGTTAATAGCATTGTCCGAGTTTTCTAAAAAACATATCACTATCTAACTGATGTAAGCTAATTAATTCCTTCCGTTCTGTAACAACATAGCAATAACAGTCACTACCCTCTTGTGAATGCCGTCTCTATCGATATTATGTAATCAAGCAGGTCTCACAGAGCCGTACTTAGGCTGGGCGATTATATGACCAGCTGTCTCAAGGATGCAAGATGGCATGCCCCCACAAGTAAATGAGTACTATTAGTGAATCACCTGTCAGTAGCGACTACGCATACATGCTGGTGGTCCAAATAGGGGCCGTTATAGCGAGGCTGGTTTGTTAATCTTCGCCAACACACACGCCGAATTATCCATGCTCGAATTTAAGACAGGTTTCAACAGAATTTAGTTTGGTAAATCAATAGTTATTTAACTATCGAAACAGGTACAAGGAAGCATATTTGCGAATTCGATCAGTTTATTTGCTTTTTTGCAATATGATTGCTCAGTCACCTGACAAATGTGAATTTGGTACATGCGGGAATGGTAGGAGTAGTTGGTTTTAAGCTTCGGCCAGGCGAAACTTGCACCGCGTCATGAGTATAAATATAATTATTGACGTTTCGACAGTATGCTCTATAATTACTGTCTCTACGTTTCGGCTTAGGGCCTGAGTGAATGTGTCCTGTGGACACCGGTGATGGTCCCAGTTAGTTACCGTGTATACACGGAGGTTTTGGTAACGCGTTTATTCATTCTACGGTCAGTCACCGGAGTGTCAACAAGTTTTATTAGACCAGTTCATTCTATGTTTTCTCGACGTGTATTTTCTCGACTGTTTTCGTGTCTTCTACACAATGGTCGTGAATTTAGATATTCTACTTACAAACTGGCTGTCCGGTGTACGTGATTAATTAGCTCGGAGTTAGATAGCAGTCCCGGACGCTGACCTATACGCCATTAGCAGTTGTTGAAGCAGTTAGTGTTTAAACGGAAGAGGAACAAGAGAAATATAAGTGCAGTTTACAAGTTTTCAAGATTTTAGAATAATTCAAGACCATTTAGGGCGTTTCGTTAAGAACACGCCGTAACTACAGGCCAGATATGGTCATTAAGCTGGTCAAAAATAAACACATATCATTCGACTTGCTGATCACAGTAACGCGTGAACGTCGTGACTGAAGACGCCATGGGTGGTGAAAACGTATCTTCAAGGCGGACGCGTGTGCACACGTGTATACAAAGACGGTTCAATTTCAAGGCCAGGTTGTGGTTCGCATTCAGCAAGAAGGGGGCGTATCCGGAATCTCAAGAAGATGCAATCGCTTTGCGTGTTGAATGCCTGATTCCTACTGGGTCGAATACGGCGCAGTTGCGGATACACAGGAAAAGATAAGTATCAATAGCATTGATCATATTTCTAATGCATCTAGTTTTGATTTAAATAATCAAACGCAGCGATTTGCTATTCTTGATTTTCAAAATAAAATACCCTTGCTTTCTGCGTCAGAGCGAGTGAGAGAGGTGGGCGGAGCAATAATATGCGTGCACGCATCCCATGCCTGTGGCAAATAGCGACGGTCAAGTTGTTCATATAAAAGCGTTCTTACGAAAGTTCGAAAGAAACTGTAGCTGTCACGTATGTGCTTAACACTATAAGAAATGGTTACAAGTTGCTATTTTTGGCGGACATAACATGTCTACTATAGACAAATCGGAATTTGTTTCTCACGAGATTGAAACTTTTACTTGAAAAGGGTGCTTTACACAAGCATCAACGGTAACGAATGTTGGTAATCCCTTGCAGGCGGCTTCTAATACGTGTGGAAAGCAGCGTTTAGTTTAAAAAATATAAATTCAAATTCAAAGATATAGCAATTGCTAATCAGTTGTTTGCCTGAGGCAATTATTTATTTACGTTCGATCTAAAATCAGTCTATCACCATGTGAAATTGTATTTATTTGGGGTTTTTTCAGAACATAGAGCGTATTTGGGGGTCGGGGTAGTTGTTACATGGTTGCAAGACAATGATATTGCGCATTACGTGTTCAGTGTTACCATTTGGCATCGGCCTATAGGGCCCATATTTACAAAACTATTTAGAGTTATGGTAACCTTTTAACGCAGTCACGGTTATTTTATCGCCATGTAAGGCATGGTGGGTGCGGCGGTGTTAAGACATTTCCAGAGGCAGTTGGCGCGAGTATCGATATCAAATGCAGCATTTCAAAATTTGTTGTTCACGTCTTATAAATAGTCGAATGTATGATAGTGTCGTAATAGATTGGTCAGTCGGTTATAGAGGCTTAATTACCTTTTGATGAAAATTACAGACAGTCGCATTTATGTTAATGCATGTTTGGTAGCACGCATTGTTCGAAAGACAGTTTCCGTGTAAACGGTCAGTGGGCCGCGTGTAAGTTTGAAGAGGATATGTTTGTACAATTGCCTTCAATCAAGGTCAACGTCTGGGAAAGTCTGTTAAAGATAGACAGCGATAATTTAAACAAAATGCGTGTTCTGGTTCGAGATTACTTAAATCAAAAGATGTTGAATTTTCATGCTACAGCGACGCTGGTTGGTCAGTTCGTAGTGATTTGTTGTTGTTGAGAATGATCGATTTGATCTTATGAGTCTCTGGTCAGGTGACGAACAGAGTATGAGCTCCATTTGGAGAGAACTCGAGGTAGTTGTAAGAGATCTGAATGCCAACAAAGCATGTTTGTATAACCAGTTGGCCCAGGGGGCTACAGGTAACGACAATGTTGTAACGTTTCTTCAGGCTGGTAGCAAAGCGTCGCATTTGCACGAGAAGTGGCTAGCGATTCATGGCAGTTGTCAAAGATCCAGCATTTGGCATTTGGCCTGTGTGGATACCTAGAGGGTTGAATAATCGAGCGGATTATGTTGAGTAAATGTGGCGATTGTAACGACTTGAAAATTTCAGATGAAGAATTTACTTGAAAATTTCAGATGAAGCATTTACTTTTATAGACTTTGTGTATGATCCCCGTAATACTGACAATTTTGCCAGCGACTATAATTGCAAGTGTTTGCATTTAACTCTGTAGCGGTCCTTTGAGGAACTGTAAGTACTTGCACATTTGTGCAGTCCTGGGGGAGGAATCACTAGGGGGTCGTGCCTCCACCACATTTGGCCATTTTGTGTTTCAAAAACTCGAAGCTGAATCAGCCGATGTGTCGAAAGAATCTGGTGGCACCAGAATGGAGCTGTGCGCCAGATTTGGTAATGTACTCGCGTCTGATTTCACAAGGTTGTGAAAGGATGCATTGTTTAGAGATGCTAATGGTACAATTATTAAAAGGTAGATGTAACACATTTCATTCCCCTTTTCCTTCGAGAGTCCCAAGTACACGTTTGCTTAAATGCATGTTAACGTTATTATCATTTATGGCAGGATTGTACCGAAATGATCAGATAGCAGCCACCATTGGTGCGAGTAACACTGAGAACTACATCGCATCGCAGACATCTTACCACCAAGAAGCACTGGGTACATTTTGTGAAAAATGAAGCAGTTTGCGAAGGACAGAGGTCAATTGTCGCCAATGCCTGGTAATGCATTATATGTGACAGTGTATTTGACCAGGACAATTGACGGTGACTCTTAACTTGGCATTAGATCAGCTTTATTTTATGCTATTAAATGGGCTCGAAATTTGGATAGCGACCCAGACACCTCTACTTATCTTTTGAATGCACGTTTTAGATAACGCAAAATGTAGTTATAGCAAGTCTGTTGTCAAGACGATATGCGGTCAGCGTTAATCAAGCTGTGCCACAATTGAATTCTAGCAAGTTATTGATTTTCAGAGCCCTTACTATGATGCTTTTGTGATTTTTGTGGATTCATTAGTTGCAATGAATTGATTAATCTGAAATGCTCTCGTCTTTCTTTTATTGAAAAGCATATTTCAATACACATAAAAGTAAGATGGACCAGTACAACAAGTTAGTCAGATTATCATTTCATAATTAAATTGGGTAACTTGCCGTTATAGTACGCTAGCACGTTTCCCGAAGTTAGCTAGTATTGATTTGGCGAGCGACGTGTCTCTATTTAGAGCTATTATAGGTTAGAAACCTTATGTAGATTGTCATTGGTTAACAGATCACTAAGTTACACAAACGCCAGAGGGATTATTTTATGGCTATTATTAGGTCAGAATCCGTATGTAGATTGTCATTAATCAACATACCACTAAGTTACACAAACGCCAGAGAGGTTATTGTATGGCCATTATTAGGTCAGAATCCGTATGTAGATTGCCATTGGTTAACAGACCACTAATTTACACAAACGCCAGGGGGGGGCTATTTTACGGTGTCGTAGGGACGTAAAAAGGAATGCTAATTTGGCTGTCTGCGTTGCGAGCTGAGGGTGCAGCTGGTAGGGTGGGGTGGGGGTGAGTGGTGGCAAATGGGAAAGTCGCCGATTGGTGTTGGAACGCCATAGTAAGTGGGGCAGCGAAACTGCTAAAGTTGGCTATGTTGCGATTCGCTGGAAAGCAGGTTAGCGGTGAGTCAGAACCTGGCTTATGAATCAAATGTGTTTCACATTTTATTTGTCTTAAGGTAGCTTATATTTAAGAATTTTCAAGATAATTTCTCGCGATCGAGCTCTTTCGAATATGAACCATTATTGGATCAAATACCTGATGTAACATTACATCTTTGTCTTTTGTGTGTCTGTGAGTGTGTATGTGCGTGACGGTTTTTTTACATGTCCATGTAGATTTTCCTTTCTTAAAAGACGATTTCCCTTTCTTTGTAATTTTTCTACGGCGGCTGACTAAGTAAAGCAAAACTATTGTTTTGTCATTTGTGCATAGGACTATAGGTTAGGAGAGGCATATAATTGTTGACGTTTCGACAGTATAGTCACCGTTGATTACCGTGTATACACGGACGTTTTAGTACTGAGTTTGGTCATTCTATGCTCAGTCGGCGGAGTGTCAACAAGTTTTATTAGTAATATTTTATTGTATATGATATGTTTTGAGAATTTTAAGCGCATAGATTTGTTTTGGTGATGTATCACGTGGTTTGAACTAATTTCTGCTTATATGCAGGATGGAGTCCGTCATTCTACCTGAGGTGTGCTAATGAGAGCTACGGACACAGGTTTCCGGAAACAGCCATCCAATTTTTCCTGGGCGTCTAGCACACCTATGAAGGTTAATGTAGTTACATTTGTAACTGTATTTTCAATTGAAGATATTAAACTACGGCGGCTGACTAAGTAAAGCAAAGCTGTTGTTTTGTCATTTGTGCATAGGCCTATAGGTTAGGAGAGACCTATGAGTGTCAGTAAGTCAATTATCAGTTGTAGCCCATCAACATGTAGAAAACAGAGTTAGTCATTGCAGTGGTAACTTTTCAAAACTATTCTTCTCCTGGCCTCTAAGTGCGAAATTTGAAATTTTACAGACATTTTTTTATTTGAAGGATTAATTACTTAAAGCAATGCCATAAGATTTTGAAATTCAGGTTATTGCAGTCTTATAATTCATGGATCAGAGCTGTCAATCCAGCATCTGAAGACACAATCACATGAGGTAACAACAACTGATGCTACAATAAAAATGACGTCACTAAAGGTTTGACTTCTGTTAGCATAGTTTGAATTTTAATAAATTCAAACTATTTTAGTAGATAATTTCTAGTTTTAAGTCATGTTTTATTGCAGAAAGATTGTATACATAATGATAGTTTTATTAATTTCAACTACCCTTGCTTACAATCAATGTGAATACTTTATCGACGAGGAAGAACATCCTCTTGATAGACTACTTCCAAGAGCTGCAGCATCGGGACACTGAGAAGCGGATGGAAGAGAAGAATCGTGTGTTCCATCCTTTCAGCTCTGCCGAAAGCGCTCCGGAACACACGCAATATACGTTACCGCAAACACCTGCGTGCCATTACAAATTATCGTTGGCCACGCTGTCTAATATGAAATAGATCACTCTGAATGCTGTGTTACAAGGGGACACTATCTGTGAGTGTAGCGCGGCTCAGAAAGCACTAGGCTTTGCAGTCCTATGTGCTAACATGTATCACGCATACAAAGTACAACACAAATGCAACTTGTGGTAGACGCGATTCCGTTACTATGACAGCAAGGAATTGGTGATTGGATGTTGGTATATCTTGGGAAAGATGTTGCTGCACATTCAATCCACAATATCTTGTGAAACAGTGATCTAAGAAATCATATTAGACAACAGATATGATACTCAGCTTGGGACACATAATGTGGTTAATTAAACTGGTTCCTCATGACGTCACATACAGTCATTGGATTTTAACTGATGGGCCATTGATATCGGTTCCTGAGAAACCCTGGAAATAAGTATGCTACGCACAGGACCAATGGTCGTCTCTGTGATGGTGGCTGATTAGTTACCGAGGCATAATATAAATATGTATGTTATAATCGAATCACCCAAGCTCAGGCGGAAATCTGCGAATAGCTTGTCAGGACACATCGGAATGCGTAGGAATGCATGACCTCCTGTGTAGATACAGATGTCAAGATAATATTGTTAACATAAAGCTGTCAGAAATCCATCAAATCGATTCGAATGCAACCGGATCAATCCGCTGAATGTTGATCCGAGTGCAAATCTTGCATAAGATCTGATTGTCCGAAAAAGATGGCCGAGCAATCAGATCCCAAGTCCCCTGGAGGAAGAGCACGTGTGACAGTTAATCAAAGTCGCCTGCCTATCTGTATACAAGGCGTTGTAAGTATTTTAGAGCCATCATTCGACGACCAGATGAGCCCAAGATTCAGTTATGGTTCATAAGCTCGATTAGCTATTCTTATTTCTTGTAAGTTTATCCATCTTTGTGATAGAATTTAATTTGCATTATTTGAAGCTCATTTGGAAACTGTAGCGACTTAAAGGACAATTCCGGGATGATAAAAAGTGTGCTGTATATGAAAGATTATTACATGTTTAATGAAATTGCGCCAGAATAATAACCAGATAGAAATAGCGTAACCAACTATCGCCAAATAAAGTCGGTAAAATTGAAAATTGTTCACACATCGGGGCGCTGCCATTTTATCGCGCCTAGCGACGTCAGCCCCGCACCACCGCTATTGCTATGACTGGAGGAGCGAGGCCAATAGATGCGAGTATATATTTTAAGGAAGTATACATGAATGATAATAGCAAACGAACCGCTGAAGCGATTCCAATGATTCTAGGATCTCTAAATAGATCGAACTCTGGATTAATATAATATAATGGATGTTAATATCGGACAAGAGGTTCAAAACACAGGAATATATAAAAAAAATTATTCATCTATGATACGATATGAGAATCTTATCCTCATGTGAATATTGCCAGAGATATCACCAAATGAATTAACATTTTGACATAAAATCTGGGAATTTTCATCGCCGATCAATATTGCCCGGCAAGCTGTAGTACTTTCAATAATTAAGATATTTTCATTCTGATATGGGATGATGGATAGAGCAGAGCGCATCCTGAAATTTGTGTTTGTTTGAAATTTTGCTGGTTTTGTTTTTCCTGCAGAGTGTATCTTTAGAAACCACTAGGCCGATTTTAACATCCCTAGCATTGAATAAATCTTCGAATTCGCAGCTACAGGTAGGTATCAAAATTATTACAATCGGTTCTGTGGTTCCGGAAATATTATCATGTCATATGTTTTCTTGGAATATATATTTACACTGCCTACGACACACGCTATAACGGTATCTTGAGTCGGCTGAGTAATTTGGCAATACGCACGTGTCAAGTGTGCCACTTCATTTAACCCTTATCGTATGGTATAAACTGCGTAATAGCCTACTTACAGAGATAGTGCCGGGGTACATTTTGGGGGGGAAATGTTGCTGAAACGTGTTGCTGTCGTGCAAAGCAATGACTTACAGCAGCATTGTTACCAAAATGAACACATTCTGATAGGATAGAGAAAATGGAATCTATGCTTCAGCGATCTAGGGGTTAACGATTCCCCACCGGCTTCGGATACTAGAATTACTTGAAAAACTTACTAGCTTAACTGGACAGTGCCCTAACGATTACAAATTAGCACATGTTAGGCCTCCATGCATATACATATTTACTGTACCTCCTTCGTGCTCGGCAAAGATAGCGTTGGTGTTGGGATGACGTCAGGATCTCGTGAAATCTCGCTCTCGTTGCAAGAAAATGGCGCCGCACGGGACATAAAATAATCCCATGTTTACGATGGTATAATTACTCGTATTATGTGTCTATTGTTTTTATTTAGGATCCAATATGTTAGTCATATAATAGTCTTTCAAATAAAGTACACTTTGAGCAATCTCGGAATTGTCCTTTAAATGCAAATTGCATATATTGGTATACAGTATTCTATAGCGGCGTCTTATTCAAACCACATGTTAATTCATTCAGTTATCTTACATTATTAGAGAGTTATACTAAGTTAATACATTTCTATCATTAAACAGTGGAGTTAGTTTGAGTAATTTCTCTAATAGCTGTATTCTAGAATCAGTGAGAAAAAGGCAACCTTTTTCCAGACTCTTCGATCTTCCTACTTTAACTGCCAGCATCGTGTCAAGGCCCATCTTAGTAAGTTGGTATCAGATCCCGACTATCATCTTAAGTGCCCGTGTAAGACCCGAATTTCAGTAACTTGACTGTATATGACGAGATGGCTGAAAGTCATATATGCAAAGTTGATGTTCATAAAAACCGAACTGACGAGATTCGACAAGATGGAAAGAAACAAGATTGAATGAACGGACGTGTTGGCCACTTTGTGAATACCGGTGTATAAAATAGGAGACAATTAGTATCAATATTACATTGTTCACTGGCAGATTGCCACTTTTAACTTTTGATTGCAGGGCTCCCCATCATGACCCCATACACATTGGTCGTTACAATCTACTCAAAACCCTAGACCCCTATTATATGCTGGATGAAGTCACAATCGATGTTCAAAAGTACAGGCAACAACGTTTTTCTATCATGTAAAATTCAAATATTCAACATAACATATTTGCCATTTTAAGGACCTTAAGGTATCTGATTTAAATGGTTGGATATATTAACCTCTCCTGTGTCAATTTAACGCATGAAGGCTCGTTAACTGAGCCAGTCTATCAAGTGGTAAACAATTGTGTAATCACTTTCTCTCTTGGCCCTCAAATGGACTGCGCGATATACCGATCTCTCATTGTAAACTGGTTCAATATGGTGACGGTTTGCAAATGGCTGTAATCATGCCCATCCAAAGAACCGAGCTTAATTAAATTTTTAGTTTACCAAATACGGATTAATCTTTTTTTTACCATAAACTCATTGATGGCTAAGAAGTCCAAGAACGCCCTTTATAATGGTCTTGAGGAATATCCATATTTTCAGGACAACGGAGTTATTTATTTAAATTTCAGTGGCAAAAATAATAGTATTCTCGTGGCCTGCAAAATCTATATTTTTCTTTAAAAATATTAACGATTAAAGTGTTAATTTATATGAGTTGCATTTCGAGCGCTTTGTGTCGCTGCTGGCACAAAAGGGGTTAATGAAATACGCATCATATTTCTCAATATTGTCTGGGTATGTTCGTATGATTACCCTCAGTAAATAAACATAAACGACATTAATGCCCAGATTTCCGAAGAATCCATTTGGCGATGGCTATGAATGATCAATCTTTACCAAGTCATTTGCATCGTCTAGACGACTAATTAAATAAACTGCATTTGTTATTGTCAGCATCACATCTCCAGCCAACGTTCGATCTGCGACCCGAGGCTACACATTATTGTCCATTTACGGAAGCTAAAGTTAGTTTCTTCCTTAATTTGATACAATCGCATGATAATGGTCCATGGGTATTATAAATATTAACCGAATGCACACGTTTGTGCTAATGGATTTTTTTCTCGAAAGTGGCACATCTTGTTGATATTGGGCTTTGGCATCGCTATGTGTACGAATAAAATTTCCTGATCAATGTGATGCAATTTTGTGCTTGCAAATGAAAACAGTTTCAGCAAAAGAGGGATCTATTCATGCCCCGCTCATTTCTAGCTGAGCTCCGCCCACTTTCCACGTATGTTGGCATCGATTTCCCAGAACCTAAATTTCAAAGGTATAACTATATTACAAGATAAGCTTTTGAATATTTTCAGAATAATTTGACTGGAGACAGTTTCTGCATAAGGCAGCAAAACATCGCACAGTCAAATTAGTTTCAAAATATTCAACACAATGTTTATTCAAGTGTAAATTCTTCAAAGACATACAATTCCCTCTAATTCTACGCAAAGGCATTTAAGCTAACAATCGGGATCTAAGGAACAATGATGAAATCATGCAAGCTTTGTCCGGTAAACGAAATGTATCCCTAATGCCCATGTATTTCAACCAAACAATTCCCATCTATTTGTTTGAATAGATGGGAATTCGTCGTCAGAAACATTCATTCTTAACATTTTATGGGACACTTTCAGCAAGCATCATATGGCGTGCAGTGACAGATAATTAATTGACAACGCTCATATACCATTATCAATTTCTCCTCCAGCGCAAACCAAACATGAAATGGTCGCTATGCTTTCATTGAAGCCCACATCCACCAATATCACCATGGTCACCTTGTAGGCAGTCAAATGGTGGAGCAGTGTCCAAATAAAGCAAACAACCATCTAGATTTCCACTTCTGTGTAGTAAATTTCTATTGTGTGACCCGTGGAATGGTCATGTAGGATACCAGGTTGGTAAACATTGGACCACCTGCCACGCATCATTTACTGTCTCATTATTATGCAGCTTAGTATAACTACAGTCTAGCTTCAATAATTTACGGGGAAAGTACTTGAATTGGACCGTAAATCGGACATAAATATGGACATTTCCCTGTGTGGATTAACTATTATCACTATGGCATTTTGCTGAGTGAGGGGGATATTGATTCTATGCGGCTACAGCGGAGAAGGTGAATTTTCCTAGACACTCACCATTTGATGTAGTCCTAGTTCTCTGACTCCGCGCTATGCCGATTCTAATATGCCAGGCATATAAGAATCTGCATAGGGCAAGGTCACAGAACTCGGATCACATTTACTATTGAAAAACTTCAAGTGTTTATAAAACCATTTGATATCTGAAATTCAAATATGCCACAGTACAAGCAAGCATATGCCTGCTGCTCATTAGTTGGAGACTAATTTGTAACAACATTTTCAGTCGAAATAGTTTCAGTATTTCCAACAGAATAATGTTGTACCTTGTCTGTCTTCCAGGGATGTTTTAATCTATGCTAGAGCAAGGTTGGCAAAGTTGGGTGGTAAAATTAAAATGATGTTCATAACCCAAATTACACGAAATGTTTTCTGTGTCTGTCTGTCCGTCTGTCTGTATGTCTGTTTGCTGTCGCTATCTGTCTGTCTGTCTGTCTGTCTGTCTGTCTGTCTGTCTGTCTGTCTGTCTGTCGGTCGGGCGGTCGCTTAGTCCGTTGATTAGTCAGTCGGTGGGTTAGTGGGTTGGTTGATGTGTCAGTCTATCAGATAACGTGATATAGCTGCCATAACCCAGTCAATAGAGCGTTACTCAAGTATTTGACACCATAATTAATACTGTCACATATTAGATGACATCACAATCTAAATGGCGTAGCTCCGTCACGAAAATACAAAAGCTCGTCACTAAAGTATACGAATTGTAGGCCTATGTATGTGATAAACATGATCAGCCACAGGACCTAGTTAAAGTAGTTTCTTTATATTCAATAGCTTACTTGTGTAGTTATCTAGCAATTTAGAGTCTGGGAATTCAACTTTCAAAGTTTCAAATCGATTCTAATACACAGAAAATGTAAGGTGGCGCATAGCTAGAAATGGGCGGTGCATAGCTAGAAATTGGCGACGCGTAGCTAGAAATGGGCGATGCATAGCTGGAAATGGGCGATGCATAGCTGGAAATGGGCGATGCATAGCTGGAAATGGGCGATGCATAGCTGGAAATGGGCGGTGCATAGCTGGAAATGGGTGGTATATAGCTGGAAATGGGCGGTGCATAGCTAGAAGTGGGCGATGCATAGCTAGAAATAAGCGGTGAATAGCTGGAAATGGGTAGCGCTTAGTTAGAAATAGATTACTCTATTATCGACTTAATGCGAATGTCTCTGGCGGCGATTACAATCATGGAATTTACTGTAGTTCCGTCATTCGGTTAGAATGGATCGGTATTTATTACTCCATTGCTACAATGGATGTCTGCGGTGAAGTGAGTTATGATACGCGTAAGAATCGGTTTGTCCTGGAAAACATTTTTTCTAGTTCCAAATAAAAACTGACATTATTGTGTGTTTGTTGAAAGAAACGGCGTTTCCGTTTCGAAGGATAAGGTTTGCCCTTTAGTTGCGATAGCCTGTCAAGCAAATTGGCATTCCTCGCCCAGCTGCGTATAGTGAACCTCACTTGTTTTATTAAAACGATGAAAACAAAATTAAAAAATGGAAGAACGATTCCAAAAATACCAGACATATTATTACTCTTGCCCTATAAGGGTATTGCGTGTCTGTCTGTCTGTCTGTCATGTTGTCTGTCTGTCTGTCTGTCTGTATGCATGTCTTTCTGTCTGTCTATCTGATTATTGACGTCATATAGGCCTATACTTGAGCGACAGATCGGATACCCCCACCCCCAATAGTTTACATGGACGATTACTTTGAAATTATGATGCTGTGATTTTCTTCGTTCACACGGTTTAGCCAGACACCGCTAATGACCAGCGGAGTTCTGAACCATGTTTTCCGTAACAAAATGGGCATATATCAACCCCACTCACTTACCGTTACTGTCACAGCAGACCGACGCAAAATGAACAAAAGCAGTCAATCGGCAAAACCTGTTTATTACCTGAAATAAATCACGACTGTTTCAACAAACGCAGAGCAGATTTTGGAAGCAATTTCATTTTATGATAAACTGCGCTGGTGAAGATAGCGAGGACTAATAGATAGCTCTGGTAATAGTTCACATATTTGTCACCGACGTGTTAATCATATATAGGTCTACATGGTAATATGGTAATAAAGGAGGTAATTTAATTTGAATATAATATTCAAATGTTATGCTGTATACGGAATAGTGTACGCCTACAAATTGTCACGGCACTGTTGAACGATTAAGATCCGAGCTACTCATCCCATTCATTCATTTTCTTTAAACCTTCTCGAATGGTCATTCTGGTATTATTTAATGGAGGAATCCGGTTTTTCGATCAATCATATGACGTCATACTCAACAACGTCACATGCATGCTGACATCATAATAATTACGTCCTGAATGGCTCGATTGAGTCCATCATAAACGCTTAATAGGCTGGCAGGTTGTACGAATTGTATGGCTTTAATATTCAGGGTGGTTTTGATTTAATCAAATCGATTAAATCATATGATTAAATCAAGCTAAAAAATCCACTTTTTCAGGCCTGGAAATAATGTTTTCAACAATGTCCAACACTTTGTCAGGCACCAGCTACTTAGTATCGGACATCCAGAATTTGCTGTCTGTCGACACTATTCTACTTCACAGTGTTCTTTACTTGAACTTATTAGAAGCATGTCAAAAAGCAACTAAGCATGTGTCATAATGATACATCTTAGGTGGATTACTATTTTATTTCTTTGTTAACACTTGTATGCAGACTTTTTTGCTACGCACTGCAACTACTGGGACTGTTTAAATCTGTAGCTGATAAAATGACAGGAACCGTCAAGACTGTGCCCGGCATTTGATAGTTTGGTGCCTGACAATGTCCTTGACATGCACCTTATTCCCAGGCTTGTTTTTTATTTTTTCGATTTTTTTCATCCTCAACTCCGCTCATTTGCATTATAAAATTTATAAAGATTTCTTTGTTTGTTAAAAGTTATTGTAGCTATTGTTTCAGATAGTTAATAGGGCTGGTTATACAATAGTATGCTAATATAAGAACTAAGAAGCTTTATTTCTAACAGCGCTACAGTTAGTGGAACCTTCCCATAGTTGTTATTTGACACGCAAACAGCACAGATCAATAATATTCATAACAGTTCTGCGGACATTATTTTTAGCAGACTTGTCTTTGTCTTCTGCCAGCCACCTAGACAATAATTTCAATTGACAATAATAACTCTATACCAGCTGAATAGTTTGAAACTAATTTGACTGAAAATAATTGCCGATTACATTCAGTTAGTGTTTTCAAAATATTCTATACCATGTCCAGAGTTATTCAGCCTGCAAAATTGTATCCACAAAATATTAAGGCTGTTAAAATATAGCCCACCAAGTGAAGACAAAACATGTTTACGGTAGTGTAGGCACGTTTATTTGATGTTTGGTCATGACCCATCTAGTAGAACAGCAGTTATTTCAAACTGATTCAAAAATGTTTTAAGTACAACAAGAAATTCTGGGATGCTTATTGTCATAATACGTTTTAGTAATATAGTAGGCCTATTATAAATAAGGTCAGCATTGTTTATAGCTCATATAGATTAGATTTTATTGAGTTCAGAACATGAGTGCGTGTAAAAAATCAATGATTTTGATATAGAAGTAAAAAAAATCATAAAAATCATAAAAATCGAAAAAATCTGATTAAATCGAAAAAATCGATTTTTTCCAAACCTGTTAATATTTAATAAACATACTATTGACTATTCTGAAACTAATTCGACTGGGCGCTGCCATAGGCAGCAATATCACCCAGTCAAATTAGTTTCAAAATATACAACAGTTGACTTGTACCGTTTTCTGGAAATTGAGATTGAGATAATGCATTTATCAATCGATCCCAACACGGTCAAAGGGTGTGTGGAGGTTAGCTAGAGATGGACGGGAGGCATGGCTAAACCTGGGTTCTTCCAATAGCCTCCTGTGAATTCAAGGTGTGCAGTTTTGGCAAAAAGTACAATGGTCTATTTATAGCCTACAGCATAGGTTCGTATCAGATTAAGCAGGATAGTTTCGCTTGCTTAAAATGTAAAATGTGGCCGTACAATATTCTCTCAATACATTTTACAGAAAATCCAGTGTTTTAACAAAGTATTCGGAAATCCGGTGGCTGCATCAAAGCCCGGAGACTTGGGATAAATTCGAAGAGATCTCTCTACATTGACAGAGCCCGAAATACATAGCATTTTATACAGTCAAGAAATTTGGTGCATAATGAATGGCATTCGAATACTGGGTAACATGCCATTCTTCGGGGAATAAACGGAAATGTAATATGGTAGAATTACGGAATTTGACCAGTACACCTATTTATGTTGTGGCTAGCTAGAAATAGCTTGATTTTCAGATCAAATGGCCAAATATCTAGGTCATGGAGTCAATAGAACCATACAGGGATGTACATTTTTGGACATAACTCGGGAATGCAAGATGGTAGACTCATCAGATTTGGCACATCCATTCATGGCTAGAAGTAAATTTCTGTTTCAAGCCAAGATGGTCAAATATCTAGGTCACACGTGCATATCGCAATGTTGATTTTTTTACCATAACTTGAGAGTACACACGGAGAGAAACACCAAATTTGGCACATCTATTTATATTCTGCTGGCTTAAAGGAAACTTGAGTTTCAGGTCAAATGGTTGAATATCTATAAGTGTACCCAGAAATAGTGATTTTTTCCCAATAGCAGTGCAAGAAGGTAGAATCACAAAATATGGCATATTCATTCATATTATGGTGGACTAGAAGTAGTTTTGGTAAAAGTGTAATATATCTGGATCACTGGCCTCACTATAGGAGTTCAGTTCAAATAATATCTTATGCTTTAAAACGTTACCAAACGTGTTGCTTGTAGGCTGGCAGAGTGGCCCATCATCTGTTATAGAAACAATGTCACTGAAGAGAATTATCATTTAAGCCAGTCTATTAACCATATGCAGCCGAAATACACTTTTTAAGCTACTTTGACTGAAAGCTGTTGCTGCATATGGAAGTAACAACTTCCCGTCATATCAGCTTATTAATATTCAGTGACATAGGCACACGAATGTACTGAAATTGGCTTCCTGTATGTTGTTCAAACGTTCAGAAATGTAAAGAACACCCCCACCGTTAAGCAACGTGATAAGTATGAAGCATCATTCATATGGGTGCAGGTCGATACTGCTTTCGGAAAGCCAAAGCAACTATGATCACATATAGAAATTGTAAATTGTGCCAATAATTGTTTTGCTATGAGCGGCCAATGTTCTCCCAGAAGCTGGCTACAAACTGGCATTGTGTTTACTTTTCAGATCAATTAAACTTGTTCAGTACATGCAATCAACAAAGCTAACACTCAATTACTGTATTTTAACCTTTGAGATTGTTTTTGGTATATGGTGCCTGTGGTTTAAATTTTTTAATATTCTCGTTTTATTGTGACCAAACCCTTTTTGTAATGCAGTAATTTTGGTTGTTAGCAAGTAAGTGAAGTAATTTATGATGGCATTATATAATTAAGCTACAGATAGGTTCCATCTATTGTCTGCTGAGAATATAGATACCTGAGTTAATAGTTGGACGACAATCGTTTATTCACGAAATGTAACACATTCAATTACACGTTCATGTCCGAGTTTGGTCTGGTGAGCTGTGTATGTGTGCAGTCATACGTTAACACGCATAGGAAGTGTTTGGCATCTCAAATCATCTAATCAATAACACCGTCGTTATCAATGACACTGTCGTTATCATTAATACTGTCATCCCGACAATGTTATTGATTAGATGATTTGAGATGTCAAATACTTCCTAGGCTATTCACGTGAGCACACGTAGCACCTCTAACGTCATAATTGGCGGTCCAATTAATATACTCCGAGAACATAGAACAACGGCAAGATAACATAATGTATATATGTATATTTGTATAATATTATGTATAACTATAGATGTGTACACTTCAGAGATTACGCCATATCATACCATATCATCAACGAACCGATGTATGCATGTATTCAATGCTTTTGCCAGCCATGAAAAGCAGTAGTTTTCAAAAGGCGTTTCAAGTAGCCTATGCTCGTGTAAATGTTTTCGTAGATCTACAGGAACTTGTTCTCCTGTTTCGAATCGTTGAACTGTCAGGGTGAGCATCTCTCCGTATTTATAAAAAGAATATGAATTTTAAAAGGTCTCTGGAATTCCAGACATGTTGTCAAATATCCGAATTTCTTTTTCACCCACATATTAAAAAGATTTTTGAGTAGACAAGATTAAGCTAGTTACGCTCAACATATAAATATGTGTGTTTTATATGGTTGTTGAATTAACAATAATTATTCATGAAATAATTAATCTGTTAGCAGTTTTCATTGAGAGGCCATTTTCTGCATTCTAAGTAATGAATATTTGATGTGCATGCTTTACAATTTGTAATATTGCTTAAATTGACGATCTGTGTGCAACAAACACTGGAAGAGACAAGGAAAATGGCAAATCCCGCGCTCGTCCAAACTTATTTTCCGGACAAAATATCATGATAAGCTGGTCGCCCTGCGAACTGTTAATTTAGAAATACAAATTGGCACCACTACTCGCTTAATAAAGTGAACTAAAGTTGGTACAGCAGAGAATGGACGTTTCCAATTTATCCAACCATCATATGACGTCATACTCAACTATGTGACGTACAAGATGATGTCATAATCAATTACAGCATGAATGGCGTGATTTAGTCCGTCTTAACCGCTTAATAGTCTGTATGTCTTAACTATTTAATAGACATTCTGTCGAATATTTTAAAACTAATTTGACTGGGCGCTGCTGCAGTCACATGCAGCAACAACATCCAGTCAAATTACTTAAAAAATATTCAACAGCTAGCCTGTATAATTTGCTAGAAATCGAGATTCAGATAGTGCAGCGATCGATTGATCCCAAAACGCGCAAAGCATGGATGGAGCTTAGTTTTGCTAAAACTGGATTCCTCCATTGAATAGAGAGATGCATGTCTGGATAATTTCCGCCCAAATTGTGTGCGTGTTTTGAATCGATTTGTACACTTTAAACACTGAATTCCCCGAATCACAAATTTAGTATAACTATACAGGCGAGCAGTTGAATTTTTTAACCTAATGGGACTAGCGGCTGTTGCAACAGCTCATAGTCAATCTACGTTCAAAGAAATGTTATACAAAAGGCGTATGAAATTGTAAATTCGCCAAAGATATACAATTCGTACACTTTCGTGACGAACATTTCGATTTTCGTGACGATCCTACGTCATTTTGTTTGTGATATAAGGTATTTGATTATCACGTCAGATTCCTGAGTGACAGATCGGATCCGTCTATTCTGCTTTCTTTCAGAAAGTGAATAAATTCGCTCTTCGAAGTTTAACAAAGCTATATTTCTCAGTATTTCGATGGTGTTATACGAGAAGATGACACGAATTCAATCTGCACTCTATCAGCAGAGGTAACTGTTCGGCAGGATAATTCTGGGTGACTAATTGTTGGTGAGATTGGTCGCTTTGAAAGAACGAGGATTAAAGTCAAGAAATACAGAATGAAAACTGTCCAAAATGATGAATCACCATCAATTGGGTAAACACTGAAGTTTTGCACTTTTAGTTGGTTGGCGGCAAGGCTTGTTTCATCTGGTATTAACACCGGGCAAGCGTTTTAACCCTTTCACATCTGCACGCTCAATTGATGATTTCTAAATCGACGATGCGGGAAAAACTGATGCATGGTTTGAAAATAATTCGAAAGTAAACAGTTGCTGGCCCATACTTTATATGTCTTATTAAGCCAAGATTGTCCAAAGTTATTACTAAGCGCAACAAAAGCCATGGAAGTATCACAGTTACAATTCTTCAAAAAGATTTAGAAATGTTCACGATAAGTGACTCTGATCTACAGATCCTCGAGATCTCGGCGGTCTATTAAGCGCCTCAAGAGTTTGACTAGTAAATCAATAAATGTGTGTAGAGATAGAACTAGGTGATGTAAGACGGCAATTTGGAGCTATTGGGAATAATTGGGAAGTTATTGGATGTACATAAAAACAACAGTATAAGCAACATATCTTATAACCATTATGGTGCTTGATAAAGAGCTGACAGAAGCAACCATAACAAAGTAGTGTTATAGAGAAATGCTGAACGATAACTCAGGTAGCCATACTTTCTTCACGAAATACAATGGCACTGTATCAAACGTGATTTCGTAGCTCAGGTCATTGGGCATAACATATAAAACTGGTTACATAAGCCACACTAAGTGCTGCTATAACGTATGCAAGCATATATAGAGCGTCTAGAAAGGTGATACTATAAGAGCCTTGGAAGATCATGGAAATGGCAAACTAGATCTCGAGAAACAGCAGTGTTTCAAAGCGTGAGTGATTCGACAGCAACCATAGGTTACTGATTCCAGAAATTGAGGACAAGTGTGTGTTGATCGACAAAAGATGTATAAATGGCAATGATTCAACGATTTGTAGATAACACACTCCCAGCAGACAAATTCAGAATGCAATTCAAGTTATTTTGATGGTCACATCATCAGGAATAGAGCCAATTAAATGTCAGAAACTAAAAGCATCTTCATTTTCTTACGCCGCTGGTCGATTTGCGTTGCCAATTTTCAGATAGTTATTTTGGGCGAATGAAATGATCCCAGACTCATACGATAATTGTATGAGAGGCTTGAAATATACAATTGAGTAGTTATGTGATTTTCTATTATAAATTAGCAGATCAAATGAATATGCGAGTAGTCAATTCGCAAAATACGTTTGCACAATGTGTACAGTTTGAAATTGATCGATACACCAATAGCTTTCAGCAAGATCGTTTTTAATATAGTATCACTTTAACATGGGGAGGAAATAATAGTACTGTTTTATTGTGTCTTTAGTGATGATACATGCTGTAAAAGTTGGTCTTACCTTGGTAGTAATTTCAACAGTAACAGTGTCCAGCCAAATTAGTTTCAAAATATTCAACAGAACGTTTATTAAATAGTAAATCCTTCAAAGATATACAATTCGTATACTTTACTGACTTTTAAATGTTCATGACAAAATCTTGATTATGACATCACATGACGTAATTGATTATGACGTCATATAATTAAGTGGCAGATCGAATCCATCCTTCATGTATACAGTATGTACAGGATAGTCAGATGAAGTAACTAGCTACGTGAGCTGCAGTCTAATTACATTATTTGAGATGTGAATCAATCACTCGCTAGATTCATGCATGACTGCACACATACTCACCGTATCGCCTGTATCTAAATTTGGCCAACAAGGGTCCACCATTCCATTGCTCTTCTGAGATCGAACTAATAATTCTGACAACTGGATTCTAGGCACTAGACCTACCGATCTTATTTAAACATAAGAGCACGTACAGGCCTATGTGGATAAAATTTGACAATTATACAAACATCATTTGCATAGTCATTAGTTTTGTCCTGCATTAGTGAGTTAGTCAATGTGTGTTTTCTGCTAACACGTTGATTTTCTATTAGTTATTTCGATTAAGTCAATATTATGAGCTAAGAAGCAGGGAAAGCATTTAAGGGAATAACAATCCACTGTATGTGTGTGATAAGCCAGAAACATTACCTTTGCAATAAACATATACAAGCAGACAGGGTCAGCGGACCATATAAGGGACGGACCACATGGTGGCATTATATGTATGATTAGTTTATTCTGCGGCTGTAGTAGTAGAAACATCCTACAGCTGCAATCAGCCATTCTTTGCTTTGGCCCATTGTGTCTCCTCAGCCGAAATACTTAGCCTCCTCATGTCCATTATTGACTTGAGTGTTTTAAGTTCTGCTTTCTTGACGTCACCTTGTAACACGCTTAGCAGATTTATGCAATGACGTCCTCTTCTGGCGTTGTATTTGCTGTCTAGGGGTAAGGCGAATTCCAAGGCTGTCTGTGCTGGTGTCTCTTCTGGAATCCTTAGCACATGGCCAAATATAGACCATCTTTGCTGGGTGACTTTTACATGCAGAGGCGACGTATTACACATCTGGTATAGTGCATCATTGGAAATTATGCTGTCTTGCGATCGGTGTCCAGTGATGATGCGTAGGTATTTGCGGTGGCAGGCATCGAGTTTGTCTAGAGCTGCCTTTGAAGCTGCCCAGCTGCTACAGCTATACAGCATCAAGGATGCGTAGGTAGCCTTTTTATCAAGGCCATCTTTGATCTACAAACCCATAGATTCCAAAAGGACTGGAAAGTTATGTTTCTATGAGACAGCGTGCAAAATTGTCAGCAGTACTGCAAAGCAGTGAGCCCAGGATTCTCCGTTTACTCTATGGTTCGCCGCCAGGAAGCGGATCCTCATTTTCTTTAGTTTCATGCTTTGTAGATAGGTATATCAGGGTGAACTCTGTTTTGGATTCATTCGTGAAGAGATTCTCAATTTTTCGTTTGCTTGCAACTATTGGGAGAAGTTTGTCAAGGCGTTTCTTTTCCTTGTCTATGAAGTCCACATCGTCAGCATGGTTCATCTCTAGTGGCATTATCAGTATTGACACTGGCGGGGGGGGGGGGCTTGGTCTTGTGGAACTTTCCCGCATGGATTTCAATGCAGTAGCAAGGTAACAGGTGAAAAGCGCCAGAGACCATCTCCCGGTGGGGAGCTGATTGATGTCGGAAACTCAACATACTTCACTGACTTGACTCGTTCTGTCAGCTGCTGCAGGTGTCTGCCAGCAGTTGTCTCACTAGTCGTAGGTCATCCTCATTGCAACTGGCCTGGTGTAGTACATCGAGGATCCTTGAGCGTGTAATCGTGTCGAAGGCTCGTGACATGGAAATGCCTATTTTGTGGAAACCCTAGTCTTTGGATAGAACAACCGACACAAGCATGCGCTGGGCCCATACAATGTCTGCGCAGCTGTGTCCATGTTTAGAGCCACTTTGACATGATCCGGCGAAGTCATCGATCTTACATAGGGCTTTGTTGGAAAACTAAGTCACCAAAGATTGCAGGATGACATCTGCATACAGACGCAACTATGATTATGTCTAACCTTCTTCACACAAGAAACTGCACTCGACATCCTCAGACGACGCAATCTTCCAAGGAGCTTACCATAGCTATGTGGAATGTACATTGTCTAAGTGCAACATCAAAGAAGCGAGTCTTAGGTGCAGACTGTGAACACTACAAATCGGATAGGACTTTCCGTATGCAATTGAGGAGCACAATGGGCCGCAGATTGGCTGGGTGGGGTGGGGGCAGGGTCAGGTGGCTTCTTGGGCTTGGGTAGTGTGATAAAGACGCCTTGGCCTACAGCGTCGATGGGAAGGTGGCGCATAAAAGCTAAATTGATTAGGTACGTAATCACTTTTGAGATAATGTCACATGTATATTTGAATAATTCATTGCTCATGCAATCAGGTCCAAATACACGTCCATTTTTCAGGGCTTTGAGTGCCTTCTCAACTGCTGCTGTTTTAATTAGTGTTAGTAATGGCCTGGGATCTCCTGAGAACGGGTGCAAGGGTTCATCATCGTGGTCAGTGAACTGTTCCTTGAGCCATTCTCGAATAGCCTTGGGTTAGCCTGCTCAGTCCCGATAAAGCGTCCTTCAGAGTTGTGTATAGTGAATGGTGGTGTGTAGTCAGTAATTGTCAGGGTTCGGGCTGCCCGAAACATTTTGTGACAGTCATCCGTGGCAGTGATTTCATCTGCTATTAAGTCCGCTTGCTGAATAACAAGATCGTTTAAGCGCTCGCTAATGTGGCACAGAATGTTATTGCGCTCCCGACGTAGTTTGGTGCAGCCTTCACTTTGGCCACTGTGATAGATGCGCTTTCTGCTCTACTGACAGTTTTACTACTAGAGGGTCGCCAGTATGCCAAAGTTCGGCATTATATCCTCCAACCTAATGATACCTCGGTACCACGGTTATAGGGTTCATAGTCTCAGATAAATTTAACTACATTTAATACGTTTGTTCAACCATTTCAAATGATATTTTACTATTTTGCACACATTATACCAGTTTCCAGACTTTTAAGCCTATCAATGGTCAAGTTGACCAAACTGCTATTTGCAGTGGTCTTAAAGTATGCTCGGGTGCTGACCAGGAGAAGATGGGTTTTTAATAGATTTACCACTGAATTACTCTCGATATAAGGACGTTGTTTATTCACGCTAGAAATGGAGAATATTGCCCTTGAACATTAGTCTACTCAGGAAGGGAAGCAATTAGCCATCGGAATCTAATAGGAACTTCACGACCTTAAGCAGCTGGTCGATTCGGTTTGCCAATTTTCCTACAAATTGAAAGTTACAGTGGATGGAATGAAATGATCCCAGAATAATACGATTATTGAATGAGCGGTGGAAAACATACAGCCGAGGTGTCGTCCAATTTGAATTTATAAATTAGAAGTTCAAAGGTTCTCAAATGGAAATAACGTGTTTGTAGACGTGCCAAGAATGTATGTGCACGCACGCTCGCGTGTACGCAAAGATACATGCGTATGGTAGTTGTTTATTTTCCTAAGGCAACTTTTACCTTTTTGGAAAGAACTTTATTATGGACAATAGTTTTAAAACTGTGTTGTATTTAGTAATGACTATCATCTTGGATTTGGTACATTTCAAAGCTTAGAAAATAGTCAACATATTTTTAGAGCAATAGAGTTAGCATAATTATTATCTTTCTATTAAAGCTTCACTTTAGTTTGATCAACAATAAGACTTATCGTGATGAACAATACTGTTAACAAATATTATGTAAATGTGTTACAATAAAATTCGATCGAAAGATCCGATCTGTCACTCAATTAGCTCACGTAATAATAAAATATGTCACATGTTGTCTGACGTCACAATCAAAATGATATAACTCTGTTTCGAAAACCGAAATGTGTCTTACGAAATGATAAGATTTGCATAGAGTATTTGGTGAACTTACAATTTAATATGCATTCATTTGAATATTTTGAAACTAATTTGACTCGGAGCTGTTGCTGCCATAGACAGAAACAGCTCCCAGCCAGCTTAATTTCACAATATTCGACAGTTTCAAACTGATTCCAGCACGTGTTGGGATTATTTGAACCCTGCACAATCTGAATCTCAATTTCCAAGAAATTAATCAGGTAAGTTGTTGAATATTTGAATATTCGAAATTATGACAGTAACAACGCCAAGTCAACTTAGTTTCAAAATATTCAACATAATGTTAATTAAATAGTAAAGAAAGACATACAATTCGTACAACGGACAATTACGCGTTTATGACAGAGTTAATTAGGTCATTCATGACGTAATTGATTATGACGTCATCCTTTCCCACATTGACGTCATTACCCCTGGATTTCCTTAAATCAGCGCTCAGAGCAAAACTGCTGGCTGCCAACAAGCGCTAACCAGCATTCAGTTACTTTTGCACTAAAATACACCTCAATCTAAACCGTTCCTATGATAAACTAAAATCGTTATAATATTTAAATCGTATATCATTGGAAAGCGCATTAAGTTGCCCAAACAAATGTATTATTTTTTCACTGAGTTATTTGCGTATATAAAATACACCAGTCGACTTAGATTCATTAAATCAAGTGGACGATATGGGGTATATTAAAATAGCAATCAACTGTATTAAATTTTACAAAACCATAAATACTAATACAGAAATGTATAGAAACTTGGCGTAGCTTTCCAATGATGTATAACTTCAATAATATTATGAATACAGTTTTTCATACGCACTGCTTAAAGAGCACTGTATCTGATTCCCATAGTAAAGTAATGCTGTTTGAGCGTCGGAAGTGGTATGCACGGTATGCATTCTGGGAAGGTATTTTTCTAAATTTAGTTTACTGTGATATAAATAAATTACATTAAACGTTATCAGAAATGTCGCCACACAATTTCCTAAAACTATTGAACAAAAGACACAATTAGTTCAATTTCATTTTTATGCTACACAATATTTCATAAGGGTGTTCACATGCAAAACAATCGGCAGAGCTAGACACAAACGTATAGCCAATGTCACACAGCTCCTGACATTTGACCTACCACCTACATCCCTAAATGTCAAGTATAAGTTCCAAAAGGGTGAATCAATCCTATGATATAAGAGAAGATGTAAAGCCCAACCGAAAACCTAACACCAGACAGATATACAACAGGACACAAACAAACAAACACAGAAATGGAACCAATTGAAATATTGGCAATAATCTAGTATTCAGCAATAATAGGCATATATTGTCATAGTATTAGCACAACATTGAATATTGATGAGTTCCCATTAGGAGATAAGAATAATATGTAAACGCTATTTTGTGTAAGGTTGTTATAATTAACTTAGTTTTGTTTGTGCGTGTTATGACTCCAATTAATATAATATAATTGGTATTCTGCTTACGTGGAATCACCGTGGAAGGAGACGGTTCAAAGAACCGTAAATACTTCTCAGTATAACACAGCAGCTGTGGTGTAATATTACACAATGGCTATTGCGTGTGCTTCTCAGGTTGGCTAATCGAAGCAATCAATTGATAGACCCGATCTGCCACTCAAGTATATAACGTCATAATGCACTACGACACATGTAGGATGACGTCACAATCAAAATGCTTAGTTACTGACGTATCTAGCTCCGTCGCGAGGTTCATGAATAATCCGCCAAGTGTACAAGTTGTATGGTTTTACTATTTAATAAACATTCTCTTGAATATTTTGAAACTAATTTGACTGGAAACTGTTGTTGGGGGCAACATCACTCAGTCAAATTGGTTTCAAAATAGTTAACAGTTTACCTGTGTAGTTACCTTGATATTGGGATTTACGGTTCATCAGCACGTTAGCATACCTACCCACAAAAATGGCCATATCATTGATTGGGTTGTGAGTCGTATATCAGAAACGTGTGTCCAAAATGTTCGAGTCAAAGACCTACAAATGTCGGACCATTTTTTGGTAACAGTACATCTAAATGCAACCAGAATTGTTCCACCTCCTCATCCCGTGCTCTGCCGAAATATCAAGAAAATTGACAAGGTAGCGTTCCGTCATGATCTGGAACAATCTAGTCTGTTAGTTTCTCCGCCTGAAGGCTGTGAGGAGCTGGCCAGCCTCTTTAATGAAGAACTATCTTGTCTCCTCAATAAGCACGCACCAGAGAGGCTGAAGACTTTACCTCAGAGGCCAAAGTCCATGTGGTTCTTTACACCAGAGGTGAGCGCAGCCAAAGCAGCTAGACGACAAGCGGAAAGGAGATGGAGAGAGACGCGGCTTGAGGTCCATCGTCAGATATATTGTAATACGAGAAATACTGTTACTATGCTTGTTACTACGGCAAACGCTCGTTTTTTACTGACAAAATTGAGATGGACAAATCTAATCCAAAAGCCTTATATAATACTATGTCTGTGCTTATGGGGAAGAAAATTAGTACGTCGCTCCCTAGCAATGATGATCTTGCAGAGGTGGCTAGATCGTTTTCGGACTTTCTCAAAGATAAGATCGAGGTCATTCGGACTAAGTTGGATCAGTCTGTAGTGCTCTCCAATGTTCGCTACAACCAGCATACATTAACTCAAAACAAACTCGACCATTTCAAACGTTTCTCAGAGGATGAGGTCCTGAAGCTCGTGAAAGAATCAAAGCCAACGTATTGCACACTGGACCCTGTTCCTACGAAAATTGTCCTTGAATATATCGACATCCTACTCCCTACAATTACTCGGCTTGTCAATTCTAGCCTAGAGTCAGGTATCGTTCCAAAATGCTTCAAGCGCGCTTTGATCAATCCTTTACTGAAAAAAGTAGGCCTGGATCCTGATAACCTAAAAAATTACAGACCAGTATCAAATTTATCCTTTATGTCTAAACCGATTGAAAGGGCAGTATCAAATAGATTTTCTGATTACCTAACGATTAATAGGCTATATGAACCATTCCAGTCGGCATATAGGCATGGCCACAGTACCGAGACAGCCCTATTGCGAGTTGTTAATGACATTCGATGTGCTGTTGATACCGGTAATGTGTCTCTACTAATCCTGCTTGACCTTAGCGCAGCGTTTGACACTATCGATCATCACATCCTTCTGTCTCAGCTCACAAATGAAATTGGTGTAAACGGTGTCGCACTGAAATGGTTCCAGTCATACTTATCAGATAGGTATCAATCTGTGTATATTAATGGGACCCTTTCTTCATCAGTAGAACTAACATGTGGTGTTCCACAGGGCTCAATCCTAGGCCCTATACTTTTCACCTTGTATGCTCGTCAATTAGGATCTGTCATTGAGGGCCATAATGTCCAACGGCACCTGTACGCAGATGATACACAGCTGATAAACAGTTTTGCTCCATCTGCCCCCATCGCAAATCTAGCCAGTAGACAAGTAACTGATTGTTGCCTTGACATAAAATCCTGGATGACAACGAATATGCTAATGTTTAACGATGAAAAAACTGAAGCTATTTTGGTAGGTCCAGCCACCAGGTGTTCCAAAACGGGATTACGTAGCGTCCTTGTTGGAGTTAATAATATTCCATTGGCTACTGTTGTAAAAGATTTAGGCGTTCTCCTCGATTCTGAATTAAATATGGAAAGTCATGTAAATCATATTCGCAAGGTGTACTTTATGCAGCTACGAAACATTGGTAACATTAGGAAGTACATCACTCGTGAAGCGGCAATATGGCTCGTGTTATCACTAGTAATGTCGAGACTCGATTATTGTAACGGTCTTCTCGCAGGTGCTTCCAAAATACCCATTAACAAGCTTCAGGCAGTTCCGAACACAGCTGCGCGAATTGTATCACTGAGAAATAAGTATGACCACATTACTCCCATTCTTCAAGATTTACACTGGCTCCCACTAGAATACAGAATCCGTTTCAAAATCCTAAGTTTAGCATATCAATGTGTCTCCGAAACTGCACCAACGTACCTATCTGAATTGCTAGAGAGTTACACAGCTACACGAACACTCAGATCTTCTGAACAAAATCTCCTGAAGATTCCCAGAGTAAACACTAAAACCTATGGCCATAAAGCCTTTTCATTCGTGGCCGCCACTCAGTGGAATAATCTCCCAACTCATATTAAATCTGTCCCGACTTTATCCGTATTTAAAACTAACTTGAAAACATTCTTGTTTAAAGAAACTTTCCCGTAAGCTGTATGCTAAATTTCTCTCTTATTGTCAGCGCTTAGAGCATGCAATCGCATGGATTTAGCGCATTACAAATGTACTATTATTTTTATTATTCTGGTAATTCAGGGTTAACTCGATCCCAAGACGGACAAAGTGTGGACAGAAACTAGCTATAAATGGGCAGGGCATAGCTAGTAAACGATCCCGCTATTAGGCATGCAGTTAGTCAGTATGGCAATACGATATAAGGAGATTCCCAGTCAGAAGACCGCCTTAGAGCGCATAGCACCAAAATTATAAGCAAATGGCGACAAACAAAATAACAACAACATTAGAGTGGCAAAGAAACTGACGACGACGACGATGACGACGACGACGACGACGACGACGACCTAAATGGATAATTACCTCATCGGTAACATATGCCTTGAACTTATATGCTATCATGTTTATGGCAATTAAATATAACTACGTGATATTTCATCACGGTTTTTACATAACTATTGTAATGATTATATAATGCAATAAGTGTTTAATTTGTAATTAGGTCAATGAAAATAGTGTCCTTTTATATTACGCATATGTGACAACGTGGCCTGTGTTTGTAAATAAATCGAAATTGAAATTGAAATTAAAATTGAAATTTCCTCAACACTGCTATTTCGACCGAGTGATGTCCTTGTCTACGTTGGTTGAGTAATTGCTACTGTTATGTATCTTCTTCGATTTGTCATAACCGGATTAGAGTTTTATCAAAGACTGCTTGCAAAAGTTAAACTTTAAATGAACTTCATAGAATTCCTATGGTTAGGAAGATAACCCTCGTATAGAGAAACCATTTAGGATTTCTTGTTTAATGGGAACTTCTCGGATATGTTTCATTTTAAATAAATTTCGTCTCGATTGTCAAATTTGTTTATAGTGAGATCCGATGACAGTGTTGAAGGAATGAGTAATTATCACAAAACACCTGTGTTGTACGTTAAGGGAGTAATACATTGTACTCGGAAGGAAATTGCACCTAACTACTGCACTGCTACAGGCCTTTCACAACAACAGTATTGACATGACCCGTTAACAAGTAGCATACTCTGTTATAGTTTCCCAGATAGCAGGAATGAATCGTGTGTATTTTTCTTCATTGCTAAAGGTTCTTATTTTCTCTGCTATCATCAAGTGTCCATATAAAGCATAAACATTGAAAGCTAGCAATACAATGCATCTTGCATCAACAACCTTGAGAGGGCTCACAAGATTATGTCCAGATATTGCAAGTAACATTTTCGGTACTTGACCAATACCTGTACAAATATGCTGTGGTATCAAGGTGGTTATGTTGAGATTGTTATCTATCATGACAGAACATGTTGCCAATAACAGCCAGTTTCAAAATATTCAACAAAATGTTCGCAATACCATAAAGAATGATTCGCTTCTTGTCTGTAATGGTCAAAGGGTTAAATGTCTATCAGTCTTCTTTCTACGAATCTCCATAATAGCGTAACCTTTAGATAAAGCGTGGTAATTGAAAGTAAGCGCGCTAATAATGAGACTTGTCAGAACCTATCACGACCGAGCACCTTCCTCGATGCGATGAGTGTTTCTCTGTCCTGTGGCATTTCTAGAATTATCATTGTTATAGGTCCGTGCTCAATGCACAATATAGCATGTACACTAATGTGTATATCACTATCATTAGATGCGCTGATTCTGTTTATCTGGGGATAACTTGATAATGCGCGCCATTGCGGTCAGCTTTGTTGTCTGATTGCCCAAGCGAAAACTTGATTTGTCATACAAAATAAAGATGGCACAAAGCTGGAAATACTGACAAGTCTCTTTAAAGTTGTCACATGTTTTTGGAGCCCAATAATAATGGTTCTTTATGGCAGATGTTCAAAATAACACCTGTCTAGGACAACCCGTCTAGTGGAACGACACTCATTGACCGCAATAACCATTTCCTATATTTTCTTTGGTAACACAATTTGATTCCTCATACTGTGCCCATTATAGAGGTATGCAAAAGTCTCTGTAAATAACCAAAGTATTACAACTATCATGTGATAGATTCGTTATCTATTTAGGTTGTAGTCTAGTTTAACCATCAATTTTGGCCATATATATTGCACAGAATTTATATCTATACACCTGTGCAAAAGTTAAGCACCACCCTATTTTTACGCACATGCGAGGGTATATTCATGTGCTATGAAGAAAGCAATAGCATAAACATTTATGTACCCATCCATCTTAGTGCAAGAGGTAATAATGCAACTAGAGGAATGCTGATTATGATGGTGGGGAAACACTGTATGTTTTTGTTTGAACTTGAAAACGAGGCCTGAATATGGTTACGTTGACACAACTGACAACTATTGCCCTACAGTTGACACACATGGCTAGATTGTCATTAATGGTGTCTGAAAACGAAGTTTAATATCTGTGCACGAGTTTGAGACTGTCATTATTAATACCGGGTATATCCACCTTGTGCCAGGATGACGGCCTGGACACGACGTCTCATGCTGGTCACCAACCGACTGATACGCCATTGTGGTATTCGTTGCCATTCAAGATGGAGTGCGTCTGTTAATTCCTGTAGGTTCTGCACAGGAGGATCCCTCCTTCTCACCATGTTTCCCAGAATGTCCCAGATATGCTCAATAGGGTTCTTGTCAGGGCTCCTTGCTGGCCATGGTAGGGCTTCGATGGCATTCTGGCGGAGGTATTCATGCACAGCTCTAACACGATGTGGTCGGGCGTTGTCATATATGAATATAGGGTGGGTTCCAGGTGCATGATTTACAAAATGAGGGACCACAACTCTATCCAGTATGGAATCTTGATATCTTTGTCCATTTAGTGTTCCAGGTACAGTCAACAGATCTAGCTTACAATCAAATGAGATGCACCCCCATATCATAACGGAACCTCCACCAAATGGAACTTCTTCCATGATGTTACGTTGGTCGTACGCCGTGCGTCTGGACCTCCATACACGAGTTCGACCATTTGTGGCATGAAGCAGGAACCGACTTTCATCGGACCAGTGTACCCGTCTCCAGGATCTCATGTTCCAGTGTCTTCTTTCGTTGCACCACCTCAGACGCTCCTCTTTGTGGTGTGCAGTGAGGAGAGGACGTCTGACAGGTCTCCTAGCTTTCATGCCAGCAGCATACAGTCTCCTTTTGACGGTAGACATTGACACTCTATTGCGCGTTTCCCATTGCTGGCTGAGCACTCTGCTGTTGGTGAATGGAGATCTCCTAACAAGGCGTACTAGGGCTCGATCATCACGGGCAGTAGTCTTCTTCGGTCTTCCAGATCTAGGCCTGTCCTTCACCTCGTTAGTTTGCCCATGTTTTGCAATCAAACGACTGATTACAGTATGGTTAATGTTCAGCTGTCTGCCAATCTCTCTGCATGACATACCAGTGGTATGCATGCCTATGATTTGCCATTTCACACGATCACTTAACCTTCGTCTTGCCATAGCGGTTCACAATCAAGAGCTAATTCTCTCTGTACAAATAAACCACGGTCATGAACACAAAATTCCTAATCTTGTCGCCTAAATCTGTATGTAATGTTCTACACCTCAAACTGGACTTTTACATAACTGAACACGTGTGCTGTTTCCCGCCACGCACGGACATCAGCGGCGTGAAGTCATGCATGCATGTGCATTTCGTACTTGGAATTATGTCAGCTAACGCGGGGACAAAAAGTATGGCAGCCTAGTTGTACCATCATGTTTCTATGTTCTATTGTTTTTGCTGGTGCTTAACTTTTGCACAGGTGTATATATCAACGCTTTTGTGGGCGATTGTTGTTAAATGATGATGATGATTGTCTATCTATCTGTTGGTCTGTTTGTCGGTTGGTCGGACGTCGGTTGATCGCTCCATTGGTTGGTCTGTCTGCCAGTTCATCCAGTCGGTCGGTATGTCTGCCAGTCTGTCAGTCGGACTATTAGTCAGTTGGTCTGTCACTCGGCTGGTTGATCGGTCAGTTGAATGATCTGCCGGTCAGCTGTTGGTCTATATGTCAATAAATAAGTTTTAATGTTAAGATTTCTGACCCAGCTGCTTTAGATGCAACAACAATGCGTCCCTTGCATATTGAGGGATGCGCCACGACACGAAGGTGAGGCGCAAAGTGGCAATACGCAAGTGAGAGATTCAGAGATGAGAGTGAGAGTGGAAGTGAGGGAGATCGAGTTGGTGTGGATGACTAGAGAAAGAAAGGAACATATGGCAGGAGACGAGCGAGTACGTGGTCAGCACGGGCTTTGGTGTATTGCCGGGGCATGAATAAGAAAGAATAGGTAGAGAGAAGTAATAATGCTAAAGATTTTACTTTCCAAAATGATCTGTCACAGTTTCCAAGTATCGCCTCTCTGGTATATTGTAGTCTTTTTAATTTCCTTGCACTTTCCATGTGTATGCTTGCCGCATGTTTCTTTTAAGATTCCGTTCTAAACACTACATCTTATAACAACTAAGCAACATCGAAACTGCCATCTAAAGTCTTTTATGTAAAGGCGTTTGCTAACAAGCGTTTGAAAGCTATTGCACATTCGACAAATGTCAATCGCTGGTGTACGATTTCCAGAAACTGCCGAACGACCATGTCATCCAATCTGGTGCGGGTACAATCAATATTAGTGGGTGGCTGTTTGTCAGTCAAGAGTTGATTGGATTGATTGATCATATCTGAGCATTCATTCAACTATTGATATGGATGGTGTGACAGGTCATTATTCTGTCCTGCTAGTGTGTAAACATGAATATCACACCCGTGTCCTCAATAACATTCAGTTTTCTGAATAAATCTAGATCTACATTATCGCCACATCTTTCTCTTTAGCATCATAGATATACACATCTCTGCTCAAGCCATTACCCGCAATTCCACCGCTACACCATTGCTTGAAACAACCATCATATTATGATGCACGATTGACTTCTCATGCCACCAGTGTCCATTGTGCCAACAATTCCAGTTGGCCCTTGGCCCCATAGCTCCTTGGCCCCTACGATGTATATTTCGCCATAGTGATGATGATGAGTGCATGGTCCTAGTGAACCATAAGGAGCTGGTTGTAAATAAATAAAGCCATTGCCATCTTGGATGATATGATCATTCAGTTTTAATTGAATTCCTTTAACAAGGTGCATATAGTTTCGCCAGTATTGGAAAGAGAGTTTCACATTACCGCTTGCACAAAATCTCTGAATTAAGCAATCATTATTGTAGAATTATTTGGCAATGCACTAACATTAATGTCTTCGTCGGTTATCCACTATCCCTCTGCCTATGCCAATCTCTTATGCTTTGCCAAAGAAGCTGTAGTTGACCGTTTCTGGCATTAAGAATTTATTTCGCACTACAAATAACCCGGATCTGATCACGCGATGAATACGATAGAGAAGCTTGTATCAAATCAACCTAATTATTATTTTTCCCTAATCTAGTCATACTGGTACCCCATGGATTAGAGGGACCCATTTCAATGGACTTTTCCAAGTTCATCCATCCATCATATGACGTCATATGACATCATAATCGACTAAGTGACGTGTGTGATGACGTCATACTAAATGACGTCCTGAATGACTTGATATAGTCCGTCGTTAACGCTTAATAGTCTGACTCATTCTACGAATTGTATGGGTTTACTATTTAATCAATTTTCCATAGGCAGCAACAGCACACGGTCAAATTAGTGTCAAAATATGTAACAGCTTACCTGTATAGTTTTATGGAAATTGATAGACAGGGAGTTCAGGGAATTCCAACACAGTGAGGTGTGGGTGAAACTTAACTAGAGAAGGGCGAGGCAAAGCTAAAACTGGAAAGGTCAATTCTAGATATAAGCCTCCCCCCCCCCAACTGACACTTTTTAAGAAAGCTCCTACCATTTTGTATGCATGTTGGAATCGATTAGAAGTTATAATACCTAACTTTCAAGGTAAGCTGTTGAATATTTTGAAACAAATTTGTCTGGTGTGGTATTCCTGCCTATGGCAGCATCAGCTCCCAGTCAAAGTAGTTTCAAGATATGTAACGGAACGTTTATTAAATTTTAAATTCAACAATTCGTACAATTTTGTGACGCACTTTTAGATTTTCGTGACGGAACTACGTCATTGTGATTGGAACGTCAGCTAGCGTGTCATCATTTGATTAAGATGTCTGACACTTGAGTGACAGATTGGATACATCTATTAAAATACAATGTGAGTACCTTTCTCATCTCGTATATTCTGCTGATCTAAGGACGCTCGCTTAATCTGTGATATGATACTAGAAAGATCTCAATTATGTGAATGATTGCTATCAAACCTGCCTTATGTTCATTAGGTGGTGCAAAAAATGTTTAAAATGTAATCTAAATTAAATGTCGACAAAACTCAAGCTATGATCATCCTGGAAAGAAATCTATGAAAAATAAGCGTTTTCTTGCTTTTCATACTTTTCACCATTTGATGAATCCGACCTGTCAATCAAGTGTATAACATGTAAGATGACGCCACAATCAAATACGTGAATGATGTAGCTACGTCCGTATGTATGATTACTGTATTCTATGGCTGTAGTAGTCTAAACATTCTACATTCATTTTTTCCCACTGTGTCATGTCCTCAGCCGCAATTCTTCCTCAGGTGTATTCCTGACTTGAGTGTACCGAGTCCTGCTTTCTTCAGGTCACTTCGCAGCATGCTTAGTAGATTTATCCAATGACGTCCTCTCCTGGCTGTGTATTTGTTGGCTTCGAGTAGGGAGAATTCCAAGGTTCTCTGTGCTGGTGACTCTTCTGGCATCCTTAGCACATGGTCAAACATGGACCATCTTTGCTGGACGACTTTTACAAACAACGGCGACGTATTACACATCTTGTATAGTGTATCTTTGGAAATTATGCTGTTTGGCCATCGGTGTCCTGTGATGGGGCGTAGGTGTTTGCGTTGGCAGGCATCGAGTTTGTCTAGAGCTGTCTTTGGAGCTGCCCCGCTGTTACAGTTATACAGCATCCAGGATACACAGGTTGCATTGTATAAACGTAGCATTTTAATCAAGGGCATCTTTGATCTACGAGTTCATAGCTTCCAGAAGCAATGTCAGCAGTACTGCACATCAGTGAGCCCATGAGACTACTTTTCCTCCATGGTTCGCCGCCGTCACGAAGCGGATCGTCATTTTCTTTAGTGTCATGCTTTGTAGATAGGTATATGTGGGTGAACTCTGTTTTGGATTCATTCATAAAGAGATACTCAATTTTTAGTTTGCTTGCAGCTATTGGGAGAAGTTGGTCAAGGGGTTTCCTTTCCACATCATCGGCATATTCCATCTCTAGCAGCTTACTCAGTATTGACACTGGGGTGGGGGGCGGGGGCGTTCGTCTTGTAGAACTTTCCCATACTGATTTCAATGCAGCCGCAAGGTAACAGGTGAAAAGCACCGGAGAACTGTGGGGAGCCGATTGATGTCTCAAACTCTACAGATTTACTGACTTGACTTGTACTCTCGGCTTGGCGTCTGCAAGCAGTAGTCTCACAAGTCGTAGCTCATCTTCATTGCATCTGGCCTGACGTAGTATATCTAGGATCTGTGAGCGTTTAATTGTGTTGGAGGCTCGTGACATGTCAATGCCCATTTTGTGGAATCCCAGTGTTTGGACATGACTACCGACACCAGCATGCGTTGAGCCCATACATTGTCTGCACAGCTGTGTCCACGTTTGAAATCACTTTGACATGATCCATTGAAGTCATGGATCTTGTCTCGGATGCGGCATAGAGTAACATTGGATAGGATTTTCCGTATGCTGTTGAGGAGCACAATGGGCTGCAGATTGATTGGGGACCAGGCGGCTTCTTGGGCTTGGGTAGTGCGATAAGGGTGCCTGGCCCACAGCGGGAAGGTGGTGCATGAACGCTGATTTAATTAGGCGCATGATCAGTCTTGAGATAATGTCACTTGCATATTTGAATAGTTCATTGCTCATGCGATCAGGTCCAGATGCACGTCAATTTTTCAGGACTTTAAGTGCCTTCTCAGCTTCTGCTATTTTAATTGGTGTTAGTAATGGCTTAGGGTCTCTTGAGAACGGCAAGGGCTCCTCATCCTGGTCAGTGAACTGTTCCTTGAGCCATCTCGAATCGCCTCGGCTTTGCCCTGGTCAGTCTCGATAAAGTGTCCTTCAGAGTTGTGTACAGTGAGTGGTGGTGTGTAGTCAGTAACTCGTAGGGCCCTGGCAGCCTGAAACAGTTTGTGACAGTCATCCATGGCACTGATTTAATCGACTATGGAGTCTGCTTGTTGAATAGCAAGATCTGTTAAGCATTCATTAATGTGGTGCAGAATGTCATTGCGCTCCCGCCGTAGTGTGGTACTGTCTTCACTTTGGCCACTTTGATAGATGTGCAGCCATAACGCGTTCTGCTCTGCTGATAGTTTTACGCCTAGATGGTCGTCAGTATACCTAGTTCGGGTATTTTTAAGAACACCTATGGTGCTGGCAGCTGCTACCAGCTAGTGCTGGAAGCTGATGATTCCATAGATTTCAATATTTTGGTTAGAGCTTCGTTCGGATCGGAGATGACGTCGATGTCAACTATCTGCTCCCCGAAGGCCTACGTCCGTCATGCAATTTTTAAAGGTTAGTCAGCTGTACGAATTGTATGGCTTTAGTAATTAACAAACATTCTGGTGAATATTTTGAAATTAATTCGACAAAGCAGAATGTATATTGAATTATTCGGAAGGCACATACAATTCGTACACTTTCGTGATGGGCTTTTCGATTTTCATGACAGGGTCATTTTGATGGTTATCTAGCAAGTAACGTAATTGTTTATGACGTCATATACTTTAGATACAGATAGGATCTATCAATTGTCTGCTGGAAATACAGTTATCTGGAATTGGAGGACAATCGCTTATTCTTAAAGTGTAACACCTTCAATCACAGCAGAAGGCGTGATTGCCTGTAATGAACTGTATATGGGTGCAGTCATACGCGAATACGCATATGAAGCATTTGTCATCTCAAGAGATCTAATCAATCACACACTCGCATAGCGACGAGTCGATACATATATGTATTCGATACATTTTCCGGCCATGAAATCAAGTAGTTACCAAAAAGCGTTTTAAGCATACTCGTGTAAATGTATGCATACATCTACATGACCTTGTTCTCCCGTTTCGAACCATTGAACTGTTAGTTTAGTATTACAGATTTCCACCACTACTGGCTTGTTATTTTTTAACCTCATAGCTCAAGGTTTGCATTCTGTTTACAGTCTTTCATTCTGTCAACTGTAGCCTACAGCGAATTGGCAAACCATATTGATTGGTTATTTTAGTTTGGGAAAGTGTATCCGATTCATTCTGACAGCTACATGAAAAGAATTAAACAAAACTCAGTTGCGTGCTTCTTTGCTCGAGTAATGAGCGGTAGAATGATTCCAACGTTGGTGATGGGGGAATCATCATTGACCGGTGGCTGGACATACAAATATCTTCTACCACACTAGCGAGCATAATGTTGAAATTTGGAAATTGAGCTTTGCCAAGTTGATAAACTTAAGCATCAAACTAATAATACTAATACCTGGCCACTAAAGACAGTTTTAATAACTCAGGTTACCCGGCTGTTACTGGACCAACACCGGGCCCTGTATTTGCCCAGCATCGGCCAGGTAACCTTCATTATCAGGGGAATTGCTGATTATGGCAAATCACCAGTTATTGTGACCGGAGCTCTCTGCTTAACAGAAGAATATGGTTCTGTAAGATCCGTGCTTATCTGATCACCAGAACTAAAAGGCCACACACTTGAAATAACAAACCGGGTTTGCAAATATATATTCCTGAATCTCGGTGCAATGCTATATGCTCCGTATCAGAAATCGGATAATCCATATACAACTCATTTGTCTCCCACGAAGTGTCGGTAAAACTTGTTAGCCAATCACAGCCATCGCCCAAATACTATTGCAATATCCTGGGAGACAAAAAGTGAACTAAAGTCGGCACATCAAAGAATGGACCTTTCCCGTTCATCCATCCATCATATGACGTCATAATCAACTACCAACTACGGCAAATTGTAGGAATTGTATGTCTTTACTATTTAATAAACATTCTGTCGAATATTTTGTTATTAATATAACTGGGCGCTTCAGCTGTCATAGGCAACAACACCACCCATTCAAATTAGTTTTAAAATATTCAACAGCTAACCTGTACAATTTTCTGGAAATTGAGATTGAAAGAGTGCAGCAATCGATTGATCACAACATGGGCAAAGCGTGGCTGAAGCTTAGCTAGAGATGGGCGGGGCTTAGCTAAAACTAGATTCTTACATTACATAGAGAGATGCATGTCTAGATAATCTCCGCCCAATTTGTGCGTCTTTTGGATCGATTTGTATACTTTGAACCCTGAATTCCCAGAATCACAAATTCAAGGTATCTATACAGGTAAGCTGTTGAATATTTTGAACCTCCTTGGACTAGTGGCTGTTGCAACAGCTCCCAGTCAAATCACTTTCAAAGAAATGTTCAACAAAACACTTATTAAATTCTAAATTCATCATTATCAAGGATGATGAACTGTTATAACACATTAGTGTGCTACTAATTAGCAACTGTTTTTATTACTCATATATTAATTACCCCAGCAAAACTCCTCTGTTGTTGTGAACTATCACGATAATTTGCACGATTTTAGTAGCTATGATAATCCTGAGATGGACTATGTCCTGTGTATTTATTTTTGGGTCGCGCTCCCTGGTGCACATTACTACTAACGCTTGATTTTCTCGCCATCGCACCCAGTTCCATACGCATATCGGACGTAAAATTTAGCGGTGTTGTACCCTTATTTTGTTCTTTGTTGAGTTCGCAAGTTCTACTCATAGACATACAATTCGTACACTTTCGTGACGAACATTTCGGCTTTCGTGACGAACCTACGTTATTGTGTGTGTGATATCAGCTATGAGGTGTTTGATTATCATGTAAGATTCTTGTGTGACAGATCGCATCCATATATTCTGCTTTCTTTCAGAAAGAGAATAAATTTGCGCTACAAAGTTTAACAAAGCTAGATTTCTCAGTATTCCGATCGTGTTATGAGACGATGAGACGAAATCAATCTGCCCTCTATCAGAAGAAGTATCAGTTCGGCAAGATTATTCTGGGTGACTAATTGTTGCTAAGATCGGTAGCTTTGAAAGAACGAGGATCAGTGTCAAGAAATACAGAATGCAAACTGTCCAAAATGATGAATCACCATCGATTGGGTAAACACTGATGTTTTGCGCTGTAAGTTGGTCGGCTGCAAGGCGTGTTTCGTCTGGTATTAACACTGGGCCAGTTTCTTAACCATTTCATATCTGAGGTCTCAATTGGTGATTTCCAAAGCGACAATGTGGGAAAACTGATGCATACTTTGAAAATAATTTAAATGTAAACAGTTATTGCCCCGTGCTCTATTTATCTTATTAAGCTATGGTTGTCTAAAGGTATCACTAAACACAACAACAGCCACGCCAGTATCACAGCTACAATTCTTCAAAGAGATTTAGAAATGTTCACAATAAGTGACTTTGATCTACAGATCATCGAGAGCTCAGCGGTCTATTAAGCACCTCAAGAATTTTACAAATAAATCAGTAACTGTGGGTATAGAGAAAACTAGGTGATTTCCGTGAACTGTTGGGAATCCTTTCGAAACAGCTGGATTAAACAAAAGTAACATTATAAGTAACACATCTTATAACTATAATGATGCTTGATAAAGTGTTGAAAGGAGCAACCATAACAAAGTTATCTCTCGAAACAGGGAAATGCTGTATATGTCCGGTAGCCACATCCTAAAATTATTTCTCGAAATATAATGGCGCTGTATCAAATGTGGTTTCGTAGTTCAAGTCATTGAACATAGCGTATAAAAATGGTTACATAAGCCGCACCGGGTGGTGCTAGAGCGTATTGCAAGCATATATACAGCATTAAGGAAGGTGATACTATGAGAGCCTCAGAAGATCAAACCACCTCTTGAGAAAACGCAGTGTTTCAAAGCGTGGGTGATTTCTGGTTAATGACCCCGGAAATTGAGAACAAATGTGTGTTGATTGACGACATATGTAGAAATGGCAATGATTCAGCATTTTTAGATAACACACTCCCACCACACATTGAGAATGAAATCCACGTTATTGTGACGGTCACACCATTCCGGCCACAATTGTGTGGACAGTTATGTTTGTGATGCTTTTTGACGCTCTAAATAAGAAGAGTACGTGTGTGGTAAGTAGCAATATGAATGACTGGATATGGTTCATTGTACATAGTCTAGCAAATTTCCCAGATTGTGTGGAGGAAGGTGGGCATGTGTGTTCTTAGTAAGTAACCTCATTCACGGCTATGCATACTGAATTGGCAAAACAATCCATTGTTTCTTGTACCTAGGATTGGAGAATGCTCCTCGTTCGCAAGTCCTCTTGTTGATGCCCTACGCTCGTCAGGAATAGGACGAATTAAAAGTCAGAATCGAAAAGCAGCTTCACGTTCTAAAGCAGCTGGTCGATCTGCTTTGCCAATTTTCATACAAACTGAAAGTTACGCTGTGCGGAATGTAATGATCCCAGAGACCGACGATAATTTAATGAGAGGCTTGAAATATACAACTGGGTACTCATGTATTTTTTATTTTTAAATTACCAGTTCAAATGTTCCTCAAGTGGAGAACTATTTCTTGTGGATGTGGTAAGAATACACACGTGGGTGGCTATCAAGAGACATTTAGACTTTTTATATATGAAAATGTAACATCACATGGACCGAAAGATCCGTTATGTTAGTTATATGTGTACCGTTCGTGATAACGAAAGCTAATTTACAAACTTTTGCTATTTTATCCCAATCTGCAGTAATTTGATTAGCGCACGTAGAATCGTGATGTACCACTTTTCCAAACAAAATTAATATCAAACTCGTATACTGTGTAATGAAATTGGACTTTGACACGTGCCGCTTTGTGACAAATATGTATTATGCAATTATTATCGCAATGTCATTATGTAATATTATGAAGGGCCTTGCTACCAATTGCCATTATTGAAACAGGAGTATGGAAGGTAATAGGGAAATTCCAGTTTATCCATCAATAATATGACGTCAATATGAACTATGTGACGTGTAGGATGACGTCGTAATCAATTACACCGTGAATGGCGTAGCTATGTTCGTAATGAATGCTTAATCGATGACAGACTATACATTGTTGTGCGAATTGTATGACTTCACTATTTAATAAACATGCCGCTGAATATTTTGAAACTACTTGACAGGGCAAATTTGTTCTAATAGTCAACAGCTTATGTGTTCATCCCAAATCGATCTCAAACCGAACAAGTGTGGTTGGAGCTTAGTTAATGATGGGCGGGACATACCTAAAACTGTCTTCCGCCGTTTATTGTTCCATCGATCCACCATTTCCTCATGCATCTACGCTTATCCATCGATCCATTATAATGCATTCACAAAGATGACTGAGCATGTATATGGTGACAACAGCAATCAGTGAAAAGGCCTATCCTAGAGGTTCCCAAAGACCGTCACGGAAAGGGTTGTAAAAGGCCATATGCAGAAGAAATTAATGTGTGAGTAGCCACTTCGCAAAAGTTATATTCACAACGTGCACAGTTTGAAAATGATGGATACACCAACAGCTTTCAGCAAGATCGTTTACAATATATATTATCACTTTACCATAATATTACTTTGTTCGTATCTCTTTGGTGATGGTAGATGGTGTAACAGTTGGGCTTACCTTGGTAGTAATTTTGGGAGTAATTATATTATTTTAAGAATGGTATATCATTCCGCTCACCAGTAACCAATAGAAGGATCCTTCTCTAGGTAAGCTATACCCATTTCCAGCTAAGCTCAGCCAACATTTTGCGCGTATTTGGATCGATGAATCTACTTTGATCCATGACTTTCTTGAATCCAAATCTACAGATAACTATTCACGTATGCTGTTTAATATTTTGAAATTAAGTTGAGTGGATGCAACGGCGTCCAGACAAATTAGTTTCGAAATATGTAGCAGAATGTTTATTAAATAGTAAATCCATCAAAGATATACAATTCGTATACTTTACTGAGTTTTAAATGTTCATGACAAAATGTTAATTTTGCCTACATATGACGTAATTGATTATACTTGTCTGACGCATCGAATCCATTCATTCATGGCTGACATATGTACAGGGTAGACACATGTAGTAACTAGCTACGTGGGCTGATGTCTAATTACATTGTTTGAGATGTGAGCCAATCACTTGGTAGATTCATGTATGACTGCACACATACTCAGATTATCGCCTGCATTTCAATTTGGCCAACAATGGTCCACCATTCCATTGCTCTTCTGTGATCGAACTAATAATTCAGACAACTGAATTCTAGGCACTTTACCTACACGTCGTATTTAAATATAAGAGCACGTATAGGCCTATGTGCATAAAATTTAATAAGTATATAAACATCATTTGCATAGTCATTAGTCTTGTCCCGCTTTAGTAAGTTAATCAATGGGCTGTCTTCTGGTTACACGTTGATTTTCTGCTTGTTATTTCGATTAAGTCGCTCTCATGAGCTAAGAAGCAGGGAAAGCATTTAAGGGAATATGAATTCACTTTATCCAATATGCCAAAAGAAATACTTTTGCAATAAACTTATACAAAGATACATGGTGGGCGGAGCAAATAAGGGACGGAGCACATCAGGCCATTATCTCGTCCACCTTAACGATATGTGTTCCAGGGTTATATGGTTCATAGTCTCAGATAAACTTAAAGACATTTAATGAGCTTGTTTAACCATTTCCAAGGATAATTTACTATTTTACACATATTTTGCCATTTTATTGACTTTTAAGCCTATCAATGGTCAAGTTGACCAAAACGGCAGTGGTCTTAAAGAATGTCCATATGCTGACCAGGAGAAGAGGGTTTTTGCATAGATTTACCACTGATATGACTGGCTCAATATAAGTATGTTATCTATTCAAGCTAGAAGAAGATAATGTTTCCCTTGAGCAAGTCCTTATGAATCCAATAGCAACTTCTCGACCTTAAGAAGCTGGTCGATTAGGTTAGCCAATTTTCCGACAGTTTCAAAGTTACCACGGGTGGAATGAAATGATCCCAGAATAACATGATAATTGAATGAGAGGCTGAAAACATACAGCTGAGGTGTTATCTAATTTGCATTTATAAATTAGCAGTTCAAAGGTTCTTAACTGGAGAGAAAGTGTTTGACGACGTGCCAAGAGAGCACACGGGTGCGTACACATGTGTATGCACAGATACATACGTAGACGTTGTTTATTTTACTGAGGGAATTTTTACCTTTTTGGAAAAAACTTTCGTACGGACAATACTTTTAAAGCTGTGTCGTATTTAGTAATGAATGTCATCTTGGAGTTGCTACTTTCCAAAATGTTCAATATATTTATAGAGCAATAGAGTTGAAATAATTATTATATTTCTATTGATGCAAAACATTATTTTGATCAACATTAGGGTTAACAATGATTCTGCAAATGTGCTATGATAAAATTCGATCGAGAAATCTGATCTGTCACTCAAGTAGCTCACGTAATAATCAAATACGTCACATGTTGTCTGACATGACAATCACAATAACTTAGCTCTGTCACAAAAACAGGAATGGGTCTGGCGAGATTGTAAGAATTTTATATTGTCTTTGGTGAATTTACAATTTAGTATGCATTCATTTGAATATTTCGAAACCAATTCGACTAGGAGCTGTTGTTGCACCATCCAACAGCTTGTTTGCATAGTTGCCGTTACATTTAGCATATGGGAATTCAGTTTGCGAAGTTTCAGATTGATTCCAACACATGTAACAAGAAAACGAGAAAATAGGTGGGGCATAGAGGAAATGGATCCTAGGCTTGCGCGATTTTTGATTTGAAACATCGCAATCGATTTTATGAAAAAAATCGCGATTTTCGATTAAATCGTAGGTCCAAATTCCCAAAAGTATAAACCGAGTTAACGTGACTCGTTTCTAGAAAGTGTAAATAAATGATACAAAAATAGCACGAAATTAGAACACATGATGATGTTCATGCGACGAATTCTTACCATCCTACGTCTATGCTTAATGTATATCTTATATCCATCATCGCGGGCGTGAAATTATTAATTGGGACCGCCTAAATAGTGCGTATAGTTTAATAAACATTATTTAATGCATCAAAACGAGATAAAATGTCGCCGAGAAAAAAATATAAATTACGTGATGCTTCCGCTTATAGCCTCCCTTTGTAGAACGAGTTTAGGTCATTACCGGAGTAACGCGAAGACGCTAATATTAGTAGCGCGGGAGATACTGCGCAATTCGCATACATAGTACGGTAGCTTTGAGTAGGTACTAGTGTAACGGCGCAAACTCGTCCTATAGTGCGGTTTATAGTTGCTTTCAGAATATACGATTTACATTTAAGAGTAATCAACAGAACGCACAGTTCAAAATCAAACAATCTGGAATGCTGTTGCTTTATTTTCTTTAATTTGGCATGGCAACCGAATCAAAAAGGAAAAATTATTAGACCGTCTGCAATTGCTAACTCTAGAATTAACCAGAATTATGTTCACTAATTGCCTAACACTCTGAAACTGTATATAACTTGACATTTCACAACAGACTCAGGGTCTGCAGCGAAAGAAAGAAAATTATATGGCGATTCGCCGGAGTAACTAGCTGGTTTTCTCAATGACAAAGGTGTTACCTCGCTATTGTTAGCTTGTTTATTGTAGCACTTTGTGTTGTGATTCGTAATTATTCGACACATGCATGGCACGGCGGGATATACACACAATGAACACAGGCGTGAATCGATTATAAGTGTACTTATGCACTGATATAATGCGACGGAAAAGTACACACTTCAGATTTTTTTTATACATGAAATTTTTGACGATTTTCCGATCTTTCCTCAATTACATCGTAAAAATCGCGATTTTAAAAATAAATCGAACTTCACGATTAAATCGAAAAATGGCGCAAGACTAATGGATCTCTTTATTAGATTTGATGTAATGGATGACTCCATCTTTATCTATGCTCCGCTCATCTCTATCTAAGCTTCGCCTACGCTTTGCACGTGTTGTGATCAATCGAACCCTGCCCTCTCTGAATCTCAAATTTGTATTACCTGTCAGTGTATGCTGCATATGGCAGCAACAGCGCCCATTGTAATTAGTTTCAACATATTCAGCAGAATGTTTATAAAATAGTAAAGACATACACTTCGTACAACTTATCTGTCAGGTAAGCTGGTGAATATATAGAAACAAGTTCGACTTGGTTGCTGTGACTGCCTAACTTAACACCCGAAAGATGGCATTCACCAATTGTGAGTGAGGAAGGTTGATCGGTTGTCAATTCTAAGCATTGAGAGACAATAATTTGCCAATTCATATAATCCTTCAATGTTCAAAAGTGGCAACAAATCATGTTTCAGGGTAGAAATATCATTTATCAACACTAAGAATTGGCCAATTATTATCTTTCAGTACTTAGAATTGACAACATATCAGCTTTCCTCACTCACGATTGGTAAATGTCATCTTTCAGGGCTTAGGTTCAGTAAAAGGTCATCTCTCATGGTATGAAATTTGCAAAATGCCATGTGGCAATGAGCAAGATTGGCAACATATTATCCTTCAGTGTTCCGAACTGGAAACAAATCATGTTTCAGGGTTGAAATATCATTTTTCAGCACAAAGAATAGTCAAATTATTGTCTTTCAGTACTTAGAATTCACAACAGATCATCTTTCCTCAATCACAAATTGAAATGTCATCTTTCAGTGGTTAGATTTGGTGAAACGTCATCTCTCATGGTATGAAATTTGTAAAATGCCATTTTGCAATGATCAGGATTGTCAACATACCATAGTTCAATGTTCAGAAGTCGTACGAATTCATGTTTCAGGGTAGAAATATATTTTTCAGCAGTAAGAATGGGTAAATAATTGTCTTTCCGGGCTTAGAATTGACAACCCCTCCCGGTGCATTACATTTAAGTGGAAGTGTGTCAGGGTATGTAAATGCACATTAAATACAGTCGTGGTTCAGATTTGCTTTGATTGATATGCCATCTAACGCTTGATTATGCTCTTCTGTGTGATCGTAGACGTGCTGTACTAGTTCATGAGAAGGGGTCCATCACTGCGTAATTAAATAAAACCCATGAACATTATAATATGTAGAGTGCAGCAATGAGAGAGTGGCAGGGGTTGTGTTTGTTTTTGTAACTTTCACACCTGCTAAAAACGGGTAGGCTATATATAAAATGTATTTCTTAAGATGTCATAATTTAAAAATAGATTTAATTTAGCCACGCACATGTACGCTCCAAGTTGCCCACATTTATTTGAATAAGTGTATGTCTTGATATATGTAAATACATTGCATTCAGGTAAAAATGAGGGCTGCATGTATTAATGAATAATATACCAGAGATATGTGGATTATCCGCTACCAAACTTGATCACGATACTCATAAAAACGGTGGCATATCAGAAGAAGAGGAAAACGACACGAGGAAATGACAGAAATATTTCCTCAGTATATCATTTTAAAGTATTCGCTTCTGCTTCTCCTAGACCAGATAGATGGGGTCTACACTATAAGTAACAATTCCAAATGGGATTCAAGGATACGGTACAATTGGTGACGATCTGATAAGTACGAATACCAATTACAATAGCACAGCCACTTTTAACTTTTAACTGCATTGCAATATCACTCTCCATTAAGACTCCATGCGCATTGTTCATTGCAATCTACTCCAAATCCTAGATGGTAGACCCCTATCCTATGCTGGATGAACTCACAATCCATGTCACATCATTGACTGTTGAAAAATACAGACAACAACGTCTTCCTGTTAATTTCAAATTCAAATATTCATTAAAAATATATGTGACATTGTAAGGATGTTAGCATATCTAATTTGAATGGTTGGATAGATTAAGCTCTTGTGTGTCAAGTTAACGTTTAGGTGGTCAAGCCGGTCAAAACGGCCTCTGCACTCTGCATGAATATTGAGTAATGTCCTTATATAAACCAAGAGAAGACGATTTTTAATGTACCACTAGCCAGTCGTTACAGTGGTAAATTTTCAAAAAAGAATCACGTTCTCTTGGCATTCAAATGGACATTGTCTAAGCATGAACTTGCATTTGTTTACCATTAACGCTTTGATAGCTAAGCCGGCCAAGAATGGTCTCTGTAGTGGTCTTGTGAAATATCCCTTTTCAGTACAACAGAAAGTTATTTTGTAGATGTCAGTCACACATTAAAGGGTTAATTTATATAAGTGGCATTCCGAGCGCTTTGTGTCACTGCTGGCACAAGAGGGGTTAATAAAATACACATACATATTTCTCAAACGTGTCTGGGTATTTTCGTATGATTACCCTCAGTAAATAAACATAAACGACAATAATGATCCAGCTTAACGAAGAATCCATATGAAAAATCAATCTTTACCAAGTCATTTGCATCGTCTATTTGTTGTTATTGTCGGCATCACATCTCCAGCCAACGTTCGATCTGCGACCCGAGGCCACACGTTATTGTCCATTTACGGAAACTAATGTTAGTTTCTTCCTTAATTTGATACAATCACATGATAATGGTCCATGGGTATTATAAATATTAGACGAATACAAACGTTTGTGCTAATGGGGTTTTTCTCTAAAGTAGCACATCTTGTTGATATTGGGATTTGGAATCATGTGTACGAATACAATTTTCTGCTCAATGTGGTGTAAGTTTGTGCTGCAAATGAAAATAGTTTCAGCAATAGTCTGATCTACTCATGCCCAACACATTTCTAGCTGATCCCCGCCCACTTTCCACGTATGTTGGCATCGATTTGAAGCTTTGAAACCTGATTTCCCAGAACCTAAATTTCAAGGTATAACTCTACTACCAGGTAAGCTTTTGAATATTTTCAGAATGATTTGACTGTAGACTGTTTCTGGATAAAGCAGCAACACATCCCACAGTCAAATTAGTTTCAAAATATTCAACACAATGTTTATTTATTTATAAATTCTTCAAAGGCATACACTTCCCTCTAGTTATACGCAAAAGCATTTAGGCTAACAATCTGGATCTAAGGAACAATGATGTAATCATGCAAGCTGTGTCTGGTAAACGAAATGTATCCCTAATGACCATGCATTTCAACCAACCAATTCCCATCTATTCGTTTGAATAGATGGGAATTCGTCGTCAGAAACATTAATTCTCAACATTGTATGGCACAGTTTCAGCAAGCGCAATAGTGGGTGCAGTGACAGATAATTAATTGACAACGCTAATATACCATTTTCAACTTCTCCTCCAGCGCAAACCAAAATGAATTGGTCACTATGCTTTCATTGAAGCCCACATCCACCAATATCACCATGTTCACCTCGTTGGTGGAGCAGTGTGGAAATTAAGCATACAACCATCTAGTTGTACACTTCTGTGTAGTGAACTGTCAAGGGATTTCGGTATGTACCCACGTTGCTATTGTGTGGCACGTGGGATGGATACGTAGGAGACCAGGTTTGTAAATATTGGACCACGCTTCCATCCATCATCTAATCGCTTTTTACTGTCTCATTATTATGTAGTTTAGTATAACTAGAGCCAAGCATAAATAATTTACTGGGGAATTACTTGGAATTGGACAATAAATCGGACATAAATGTGGACATTTGCCTCTGTAGAATAACTATTATTACTATGGCATTTTGCTGAGTGAGGGGTCATTGATTCTACGCGGATACAGAGAAGAACGTGAATTTTCTTAGACACTCACCATTTGATTTAGTCCTAGTTCTCTGACTCCGCTGTATGCCGATTCTAATATGCATGGCATATAAGAATAAGCATAGGGCGAGGTCACATAACTCGGACCACATATGATATTGATAAAACATTTGATGTCTTAAATTCAAATATGCCACAGTACAAGCAAGAATATATGACTGCTGCTCATTAGTTGGAGACTAACTTGTAACATTTTCAGTCGAATTAGTTTCAATATTTTCAACAAAATACTGTTGTATCGTGTCTGTCTCCCTGTGCTTTTCTAATCTATGCTACAGCAAAGTTGACAAAGTTGGGTGGTAAACTCAGAATGATGTTCATAACCCAACTTACAGGAAATGTTTTCTCTGTCTGTCTGTCTGTCTGTCTGTCTGTCTGTCTGTCTGTATGTCTGTCTGTCTGTCTGGTTCTGTCTGTCTGTCTGTCTGTCTGTCTGTCTGTCTGTCTGTCTGTCTGTCTGTCTGTCTGTCTGTCTGTCTGTCTGTCTGGTTCTGTCTGTCTGTCGGTCTGTCACTCAGTCAGTTGATTAGGCAGTGGGTGGGTTGGTGGGTTGGTTGATGTATCAGACGGACAAGTCGGTGGGGGCCATTTTGTCAGTTATTCAGTTGGTTGGCCAGTTGATTGGTCAGTCGGATGATCGGTGTCGGTCGGTCAATTCCTTCCTACTAGTTTTGGCAAGGATGTTTATATCGGAACTAATGCGCGGTTGCACTTGTCGTAGATTTCCGGACGAAGGTGAGGATACCCTAATACACATTTACGGGGAGGAAGAACACACCATCCCAAATAGTCTACAAACTGTCCCCAATCCACCCAAAATTGACTCCACGCCTGTTCAATATCACATTCAGCAATGTATTTGGTAAATCATATGAAGTTGATTACAGAGTATAAAATGTATGAGATACTACCAGATAACGTAATATAGCTGCCATAACCCAGTCAGCAGAGAGTTAGTCAAGTATTTAACACCATTATTAAAACTGTCACATATTAGATGACATCACAATCAAAATGGCGTAGCTCCGCCACGAAAATACAAAAGTTCGTCACTAAAGTATACGAATTGTAGGCATATGTATGTGCTGAGCGTGAGCCGCAACATCACCTAGTCAATGTAGTTTCTATATATTCAATAGCTTACCTGAGTAGTTGCCTAGCAATTTAGAGTCTGGGAATTCAAGTTTCAAAGTTTCAAATCGATTCTAATACGAATAAAAATGTAAGCTAAGCTTAACTAGAAATGCAAAAGGCATAGCTGGAAATGGGCGGTACATAGCTAGAAATTGGAGACGCTTAGATAGAAATGGATGACTCTATTATCGATTTAATGCGAATGTCTCTAGAGGCGATTACAATCACGTAATTTACTGTAGTTCCGTCACTCGGTTAGAATGGCGCGGCATTTATTACCTCATTGCTACAATGGATGTCAGTGGTGAATTGAGTTATGATACGCGTAAGAATCGGTTTGTCGTGGAAGACACTGTTCTAGTTTCAAATAAAAACTGACATTAGTGTATGCTTGTTGAAAGATACGGCGTTTCCGTTTCGAAGAATAAGGTTTGCCCTTTAGTTGCGATAGTCTGTCAAGCAAATAGGATGAAAACAAAATAAAAAATGGAAAACGATTCCAGAAAACACTTCAACACGAGGAAAGAGACATATTATTACTCTCGCCCTGTACGGGTATTGCATGTCTGTCTGTCTTTCTGTCTGTTTGTCTGTCTCTCTCTCTACAACTTCATAGCGTGATATAGCTGCCATAACCTAGTCAATAGCGAGTTACTCAAGTATGTGAAGTCATATTTAAAAATGCCACATATTAGATGACATCAAAATAACGTAGCTCCGTCACAAACATGCAAAGGTTCGTCACCAAAGTGTTGGAGTTGCAGGCCTATGTATGTGATGAACGTGGGGCAGCAACAGCACCTAGTCACGGTAGCATCTACATATTCAATTTGTTACGTGTATAGTTAACTTACAATTTAGAATCTGGGAATTTAAGTTTCATAGTTTCAAATCGATTCTAATGTGAGCAGAGCTAGAAATGAGTGGCGCATAGCTAGAAATGGACGGTGCATAGCTGGAAATGATGCGGGGTTGGTGGGGTGGGTTGGGGTGTGGGTGTGGGTGTGGGTGTGAGGCGTGGAGTGGTGGGGGAGGGTGGGAGGGGTGGGAGGGGGTGGGGTGGGGGAGGGTGTGTGTGTGTGTGGGGGGGGGACAGACATATTATCACTCTCACCCTGTAAGGGCATTCCGTGCCTGCCTGCCTGCCTGCCTGCCTGCCTGGCTGGCTGCCTGCCTACCTAGTGTCTGCCTGCCAGTCTGTCTGTCTGTTTGCCTTGCTGTCTGCGTGAGTGCGTGAGTGCGTGCGTGCGTGCGTGCGTGCGTGGGTGGGTGGGTGCGTGCGTGCGTGCGTGCGTGCGTGCGTGTGTGTGTGGTCCGATCTGTCGCTCAAGTACATGATGTCAATAATCAAATATATCATTTATTTGCTGACGTCACAATCAAACGGACTTAAGCCCCTAACAAGCAACCACGCACGCACACACTTACGCACGCACGCACGCACGCGCGCGCATGCACATACAGACAGCAAGACATACTGACAGGCACACACGCACGCACGCACGCACGCACGCACGCACGCACGCACACACCTCTCCCATAACTTACATGGACGGTTACTTTGAAACTATGATGCTGTGCTTTTCTACGTTCACAGGCTTTAGCTAGAAGCCGATAATGGCCAGCGCGAGTTCTGAACCAAATATATCAACTCTACTCACTTACCGTTACTGCCATAGCAGAGAGATTCAAAATGAACAAAAGCAGTCAATCGGCAAAACCCGTTTATTACCTGAAATAAATCACGACTGTTTCAACAAACACAGCGCAGATATTGGAAAGAATTTCGTTTTGTGATAAATTGTCCTGGTAGAGATAGCGAGGACTAATAGATAGCTCTGGGAATAATTCACAATATTTGTCACCGACGTTTTAATCTTATATAGGTCTACATGGTAATAAAGGAGGTCATTTAATTTGAAGATAATATGCAAATGCTATGCTATACACGGAAAATTGTACGCCTACACATTGTCGCGGCACTGTTGAACGATTAAGATCCGAGCTATTCACCCCATTCATTCATTTTCTTAAAACTCTCTTGAATGGTCATTCTGGCCGTATTTAATGGAGGAATCCAGTCTTTGGATCAATCATATGGCGTCATAATCAACAATTTCAAATGTAGGCTGGCGTCATAATCAATTACATCCTGAATTACTTGATTGAGTCCATCATAAATGCTTAATAGTCTGGCAGATTGTACGAATTGTACGTCTTTAATATTTAATAAATATGCTATTGAATATTCTGAAACTAATCTGCATAGGCAGCAATAGCACCCAGTCAAATTAGTTTCAAAATATTCAACAGCTAAACTGTATAGTTTTCTGGAAATAGAGATTGAGGGAATGCATGGATCGATCGATCGATTCCGGGCAAATCATGGGTGGCGCTTAGCTAGAGATTGGCGGGGCATAGCTAAACCTGGGTTCCACCATTAGCCTTCTGTGAATCCAAGGTGTACAGTTTTGACAAAATGTACAATGGTCTATTTATACAGGATAGGTTCGTATCTGATAAAGCAGGATAGCTTCGCTGACTCAAAAAGTAAAATGTGGCCATACAATATTCTCTCAATACATTTTACAGAAAGTCTTGTGTTTTAACAAAAAATCCGGAAATTCGGTGGCTGCATAAAAGCCAGGAGACTTCGGATAAATTCTGAGAGATGATCTCTCTACATTTACCGAGTCCGAAATACATAGCATTTTATACAGTCAATACATTTGGTGCATAATCCATGTCATTCAACTAGTGGATAACATGCAATTTTTGGGCGCATAAACGGAAATGTAATGTGGTAGAATTACCAAATTTGGTACATCCAATCATATTGTGGCTAGCTAGAAATATTCGATTCTCAGATCAAATGGTCAACTATCTTGTTATGGGATCCCTAAATTCATACAGGAATGTAGCTTTCTTAGCATAAATCAGGAATGCAAGAATGTAGAATCATCAAATTTGGCAAATCCGTTCATGGCTAGAAGTAAGTTTTTGTTTCAAGCCAAATGGTCAAATATCTAGGTCATATTGTAGATATCCGGATTCGGATCTGGGGATTTTGGGGAAGTAGCTACCTCAAGATTTTCGGTTCCTGTCTTGGTTATTTGCATATGACCTCTTAACCTGGCGAGCCTGAAGCCCAAATCTTCTGTGATCTGTTTTGTAGTCTTTTCGAAAAGTCCATCTGGGTTATAAATATTGTAGAAACAGCTTATGTAATATATATATATATATATATATATATATATATATATATATATATATATATATATATATATATATATATATATATATATATATATATATATATATATATATATATATATATATGTATATATATATATGTGTGTGTGTGTGTGTGTGTGTGTGTGTGTGTGTGTGTGTGTGTGTGTGTGTGTGTGTGTGTGTGTGTGTGTGTGCGTGTGTGTGTGCGTGTGTGTACGTGTGTGTGCGTGTGTGTACGTGTGTGTACGTGTGTGTGTGTGTGTGTACGTGTGTGTGTGTGTGTGTGTGTGTGTGTGCGTGCGTGCGTGTGTGTGTGTGTGTGTGTGTGTGTGTGTGTGTGTGTGTGTGTGTGGGTGTGTGTGTGTGTGTACGTGTGTGTGTGCGTTTGCACATATACGCAATCAGATTGAAGTTTGGACCTTGTTTAATTAGGTAATATTTTCATGTATATAGATGGATGAGTAGGATGACCTAGTCAGGAGCGCGTGATATGTTAACCATTTTACGTTGTGTGTTGGAATTCGATATACGTGTAAGTTATGAATAAATGGCGGACGAACAGACAGAAAAGAAGGATAGACAGTAATAGGAGGAACTAACATTCACTTTAGCAGTGGCGCGGGTCTATAGTGAAGACAGTAAGTGCCAGTGTTAATAAATGCAGCATGAATGTAATGAAATGGATGAAAGAATTACTTACCGTTTGACGGCAACAAATGCAAACTAATTTGAATACAATCCGTAGCAACAACTGCAAACTTTCGTAACAACAAACGCAAACTATGTGTTAGTACGTAACAACAACTGCAAACTATCGTATTTCTAAACGTCAAACGTATTTCATGATGGGGTTATAGAATTTATCCGAAATCCAAGTATGGTTAGTTAGGCCTGTATAAAATACTGGTTCTGTATCACTGAATGAGATTTGATGCTACGCATATAAGCGGTGGTATATAAAATGCGGCTGAGAATTGACTGCTTCGATGCGGCATTGTTTTAGGAACAATTGTAGCTATTTAAGCAGTCAATGCTCGACAGCGTTCGACGAGAAATGATTATTTTGAGAACTTCATGACTGGAAATATCTTGAATAGAGGCAGTGGTTAAATGACCGGTTTGCTGGTATGATGGAACTTTAACAGGTGCTGCTGACTCATGTGCTGTGTGGGCTACTGATTTTCTCGTGACCAGACCCGCAGTACGTGCTAGGTCAGAGATCACTGAGTGATGCGGTTCTGTGGTGCTGCGACCGTCATGCTACCAAGGCCTAAATAGACAAACCATGTATGAGCGAATCCCAGAGATTCTGATAGAAGTCTGTGACCGAGTTGCCAAGCTGAACAAGGGCATGAAACTCTACTTGGAATCACAACATTATGAAGTCAGTATTGTGCAATATCAACAAGATGTTGTGATATATCCTTCAAAACGGTTCCAGCAAGAACTAGTTAGAACTAGTTAAACACACGCAGGAGAGTTTGTGGGGATTATATTGGGCGGGCAATGAGGCTCGACCAATCAGAACCCGTACTAACTCGTTTGCTCCTGTTGTGTGACGATAGTTATGAACGTCCTTTTAAACTATACACCTGTGCAAAAGTTAAGCACCACCCTATTTTTACGCACATGCGAGGGTATATTCATGTGCTATGAAGAAAGCAATAGCATAAACATTTATGTACCCATCCATCTTAGTGCAAGAGGTAATAATGCAACTAGAGGAATGCTGATTATGATGGTGGGGAAACACTGTATGTTTTTGTTTGAACTTGAAAACGAGGCCTGAATATGGTTACGTTGACACAACTGACAACTATTGCCCTACAGTTGACACACGTGGCTAGATTGTCATTAATGGTGTCTGAAAACGAAGTTTAACATCTGTGCACGAGTTTGAGACTGTCATTATTAATACCGGGTATATCCGCCTTGTGCCTGGATGACGGCCTGGACACGACGTCTCATGCTGGCCACCAACCGACTGATACGCCATTGTGGTATTCGTTGCCATTCAAGATGGAGTGCGTCTGTTAATTCCTGTAGGTTCTGCACAGGAGGATCCCTCCTTCTCACCATGTTTCCCAGAATGTCCCAGATATGCTCAATAGGGTTCATATCAGGGCTCCTTGCTGGCCATGGTAGGGTTTCGATGGCATTCTGGCGGAGGTATTCATGCACAGCTCTAGCACGATGTGGTCGAGTGTTGTCATCCATGAATATAGGGTGGGTTTCAGGTGCATGATTTACAAAATGAGGGACCACAACTCTATCCAGTATGGAATCTTGATATCTTTGTCCATTTAGTGTTCCAGGTACAGTCAACAGATCCCGCTTACAATCAAATGAGATGCACTCCCATATCATAACGGAACCTCCACCAAATGGAACTTCTTCCATGATGTTACGTTGGTCGTACGCCGTGCGTCTGGACCTCCATACACGAGTTCGACCATCTGTGGCATGAAGCAGGAACCGACTTTCATCGGACCAGTGTACCCGTCTCCAGGATCTCATGTTCCAGTGTCTTCTTTCGTTGCACCACCTCAGACGCTCCTCTTTGTGGTGTGCAGTGAGGAGAGGACGTCTGACAGGTCTCCTAGCTTTCATGCCAGCAGCATACAGTCTCCTTTTGACGGTAGACATTGACACTCTATTGCGCGTTTCCCATTGCTGGCTGAGCACTCTGCTGTTGGTGAATGGAGATCTCCTAACAAGGCGTACTAGGGCTCGATCATCACGGGCAGTAGTCTTCTTCGGTCTTCCAGATCTAGGCATGTCCTTCACCTCGTTAGTTTGCCCATGTTTTGCAGTCAAACGACTGATTACAGTATGGTTAATGTTCAGCTGTCTGCCAATCTCTCTGCATGACATACCAGTGGTATGCATGCCTATGATTTGCCATTTCACACGATCACTTAACCTTCGTCTTGCCATAGCGGTTCACAATCAAGAGCTAACTCTCTCTGTACAAATAAACCACGGTCATGAACACAAAATTCCTAATCTTGTCGCCTAAATCTGTATGTAATGTTCTACACCTCAAACTGGACTTGTACATAACTGAACACGTGTGCTGTTTCCCGCCACGCACGGACATCAAGCGGCGTGAAGTCATGCATGCATGTGCATTTCGTACTTGGAATTATGTCAGCTAACGCGGGGACAAAAAGTACGGCAGCCTAGTTATACCATCATGTTTCTACGTTCTATTGTTTTTGCTGGTGCTTAACTTGTGCATAGGTGTATATATAAGACAGTTATGACAATGTTCATCATCACTCTATCTTCCGAAGATCCTGAAATCAGTGTGCATCTTTGTAAACGTCTGTTTCAGCATTTTAAGTTAGTTAGTCTCTGCAATTCTTGCATTTATCAGTTATCAATTGAAAATCAAGTTTGTATAGCTAAAGTTAGTTCATTTCACAGTCTGCAATACGACTTAAATGCTTAAATTCAGTTATATCAGTTAATAAAAGTATATTCGTTAAATCTTTGATAAGTGTTAAGTTCAATCTGTGATTAGAGAAAGACACTTCGTCTTTCCCGAACCCGGAGAATCTTCTACAGTCAGATACAAGCCCGATATGTATACATAATCAAACCAGTATCAGTTCAGCATCATTCTTAATTCCAGTTCTTATAATCCAAGAGTCCGATTCCTCATTTGGCGAGCCTGCCCGGATATTAATCTTAGATTGAATTGTTAGATTAGGTGTGAAAAGTGTTTAAATTTCCGAAGGACATTATCAGCTAAAACTGTGAGTACACGTAATGAACGACAAAACATTCACACAGACCATATACAGTGCGCAGCCACCATCATATAACAGCAAGCAAGCCATTCAATGAATTTCCGACACCATTGTTGAATTCTGCGATCAAGTCTGCTGCTCAGATCAAGTCACACTATTTACACACACAGAATACAAAGCCGACAACACAGTCAAGGTAATGATAGAAATACCCAGCGTATCAGCCACACAAAATCTATCTGGTATCTGAGATCCAGGGATTATTGCACATATTAATCTTCAAATTTACTACCTTTAGTTATCATCATAGAGGGAATAGAGAAATACATCGCCACCATTCAAGACCCATACGCTTTCTGAGACAGGCAAAGAACCCGACACACAGCGCCTGATCCGCCATTTTCACGGACCCTACCTAATCGACCTTGCCCACAGATAGCTCCAAATCCTGTTCAAGCCCCCACAATAATGGCACAAGGAGGAGCAACATCAACTGCTGAAAACCTATGGAAGGTATTTTACGTGATGAGAACTGACCTTCAAAATTGCTTGAAAGAATTTGCTAATACTTCCAATGTGAGAGAGGAGGACCGAACCCGACGCGGTTTGTTGCATGACCACGTGCAACAGATTCAACCTTGCGATGGACACATACCCTCAGAGGTGAGGGAGTATCTTGAGATGTGCCGTTTCGCATTGGATGCGATGCATCCAAATCAGCCAGGGGATGCAGCTTACATAATAAGATGGACCACCAGAGGACAATTACACAAGGATATAGAAGGCTTCCTATGAACTCGAGACTGGAACACCATCAGGTGGGACGAGATGTATCAGTATGTGCTAAAGTTCTTCGTATCTGCCAATGAAGAAGGGCGTGTCAAGTGTGAACTTGAGATGATCAAGCAGAAGAAAGGGGTGAAAATCAACTCTTTCAACAGAAGATTTAGGACATTGGCAAGAAATGCCTATCCCAACAGCAATGAAGACAGCAAGAGGATCATTGTACGCGCCTTATCTAATGTTGTTTTGGTTAGAAAAGTCATCATCAAGGGAAATAAAACCCTGGATGAGGCCATAGCCTTTACATAGCAACAGGGAGACCTAGACGACTTACTCGATGCTATGCACCTTGCACCACCACGTCATGAAGACGACATGGAATTAGATATTGTCGATAGACGAATTAAAGCAATGACAATGGACCAACGACTTAGAAACTTAGAATCATGTCAGCACAAAATGATGAAAGATGTGTATGCTATGATTAAAGGCATGCATGATCAACTCATGAAATTGATATCCGCTATGGCTAACCCACAGACAAACATATCAGCCCCAGCGCAAGAACACAACGACCGAAAGAGGGATCCAATTAAGTGTTTCGAATGTAATCAGGAGGGACATGTTAAACACAATTGTCCAAACAGGCCACGCAGACCACCACGGCAACAACAGAACACTCAGAACAATAATCAGAACAAGACATGCTATAATTGTGGCAAAAGTGGACATATTTCTCGAAATTGTTGAAGCCCAAAATCAGACAGCAACAACAGTAATGGACAGAATACGCAGAACAATCAACCTAACATAGTGTGTTTTAATTGCAACAAGAAAGGACATTATGCAGCCCAATGTCGCAGCTGGCAATCGCAAACGAATCAGAACGACCGGACACATTTCAATAGTTTGTGTAGGATAGTTGGCCAATCTGGATATTCGGACAACTGGTGCCCTTATTATGCCCCGATAAGCTCTGCAACACGTATGGAGGTGGGCGCGGTAACACCAGCATGGGGATCTGTGAACATTCACAAGGATAAGCAGAATCATTTGAATCATGATGGATATTCCGACCAAGATGGGTTTACATTGATCAGTGCGAACATCGACGCTTATGGGAGGTTTTTGAATGACCGTGATGCACCGACAGAATGCCTCAGAGGAGGAGAAGCCAGCGACATTAGAAGACAGAGTTATGCTGATGTGGTATCTGGAGATGGCCGACGACCGGAAAACACAGATGGAGGGAACATGCGACTGAGAGGTTCCTGGTCCGACTGTGCTTAGATAACAATATTGGTCGCAGTGTCGATACCGGTAAGTGTAGTATTGATAATTTAGTGGATATTGGTGCTAGTATGTCACTGATTAGAATTGACATTTGGAAGAGTATGCGTGGCTTGAGACCACTAAAGAAAGCCATATACCCTTGGCTGTAAATGGCTCACCCATTGAGGTATTAGGCGAGACAGAAGTCAAATTGCACGCGGGTGGGGCGGTAATAAATTACAGGAAAGGGGAAATGGAGTGGTTTGGTAAGGTTTTCCCATTACATATTTCCTATAGGCACCAGAAGCGATAGTATGTTGAAGCCAGTATCACAGCGATGACTGGTTACAAAGTTATTAACTGAGTTCTTAGTGACTATGCTGATGATTTTGATACCGCTCATCCTAAGGAACTGGGTAGGAATCCGTTGGTGGAGTGTACGATCCCTATTGGTCACCCTCCCATTAGACAACGTCTGTATAGAATGCCATTGTTAAAGGCACATGTTGCTCATGATCAGAGTAAGGAAATGCTAGACGCGGGTGTGATTCGACCGTCTTCATCACCTTGGGCATCGCCGATTACCTTGGCGCCCCAGAAGGATGATATTATACGCTACTGGCTCTTATCGGTCATGCATGTCAGGCTATGCAGAAATAGTAGGCCGCTGATAGAACTGACTAAGAAGTATAAATGGTTCAAGTTGAGAACTGACCACCAGTTAGTCTTTGATAAGTTAAAAGACTTGTTGTGCAGTAGAACTGTGCTGGCGTACCCTAATTTGTAGAAGCCGTACCGCTTATATACCGACGCATCTTCTTATGCGATAGGCATACTTCTGGTTCTGTGAACCGAGAAGGTTATTCAGTATGTAAGTAGTACTCTTAAGGACAGCCAGTTGAACTGGCCGGTCATTGAAAAAGAGGCTTATGCTGTGGTCCACGCCCTGAAGAAATTGCGGCCCAATATGTTTGGAGCTGAGTTTACTATGTTTACGGACCACAAACCTCTTGAGAGTTTGTTTGTGGGGAAATTAAGAAACATGAAGGTCCAACGTTGGGCAGTGTTGATAGCCGAGTATGGGTGCAAGATTGAATATATTAAGGGTGCCCATAATGTCCAAGCAGACATGGTGTCACGTGTGAGACAACCTCGGGAAGCCGCAACGTTTGACACTGGTGACTACACGATTCCAGAGGTAGAAGACGGTATTCTCCCATATATACCTTTAGAAGTGTATGATATCCCTTGCAAGGAATTATGTGTCAACCAACTCAAAGAGTTTCCAGAAATGTTCAAGGAGGTACCTGAAGACTATGCAGTGCATAATGGTGCCCTGTATTGCACACGTGCACTGTCGGCCTTGGATGCCGTCAGCCTCGTCTGGTGTTAACATCCCAGTATTGCAAGCGTGTGCTGGAAGAAGCACATCGGCGGGCAGGACAGCAAGGTTTAGAGAAGACGCTGGGTCTTATCCGAGACTCGTTTTTGTGGAAGTCTTTGAGGAAAGATGTTATAGAGATGCTGGACTGATGTGCCACATGCCAGGTACACTGCCCTATCGCTACCCATCCACGGTACATGGAAATGCATATGGCTAAGTATCCCGGACAGATAGTAGGCATGGATTTGGTTGGTCCATTTGTAGAGTCAACCAAGGGCAATCGGTATATTCTGACAATAATCGATCATTGATCTGCGTCGGCAGAAGCCTATCCCATCTCATCAAAGAGGGCAGAGGAAGATAAGTTCTTCAATGAGTACTGTGCAAGACATGGTGTCCCAGAAATCATGATTACTGATCAGGGGATGAGTTCAATGAGCGGGAGTTGACAATCCTGTATAGTGGCTATGGGATAGATCATCGTAGGACTAGTCCATACTATCCTCAGACAAATGGTAGGACGGAGTGATTTAATGGCACCCTGAAAGAGTTAATCCAGAAGAGAGTCAATAATCAAGCTCGAGTGTGGGAGAGTGAATTGGGTTCTGCATTGATGCAACGACTGGTTATACTCCCTTTTATCTTACCTATGGCCGGCATGGCAGATTTCCTATGGCAATACCTATAGATGGTTTTCAGGATCTTGACGATTGCCTTACCAGCTTGAATTAACGCCTTGATCCATGCCCGTACGCCAACCGAAGCAACGAGGGCACACCATCGGGAAGCGATCAACAAATGGGAGAACGCCGCAGAGTTTCATGTAGGAGACTCAGTCGTAGTGGTGGCGAATGAGCCTATACAGCTCACTACCCACAATGATCCAGAGTATGAAGTCTATTGGATCAATGGGCCTGTGGCCCATATTCGCCATCAGCAGGCTGGAAAGACTTGAGTTATTAACGTGTTCAAGCTCAGAATTGTAGACCCTGCGATGTGCTGGGATACGGTTCGAGAATGACCTATCCGAAAGCTTGGCAAGGGGACTGTTGCTAGCCATATGGCACTGGAAAGGGCGACTTTAGAAAAACTGACTGAATTCGGTAAGGAACCTGTACCACTTATTATTTAAGTAGGGGAACCTGGTCCATTACGACCTAAAGAGTCACCCAGTCCATCAAGAGAGGTGCCCGTTTAACTCGATTTGGAAGAACCCATTAGTGAGTCAGTCATGATGAGGGGATGGCGCAATCAGTAAGGAGAGATGATGACGCATCAATGATGGACTTAACTCCGGCTGAATCCAGACATATATTTGGCCGAACGCCAAATTCGAGGTATGGATTGCGTAAGCATCCTCATAGGCCAGATTATTTCAGCACCACGAAAGGAAAACAACCTTGCATCAATGCAATTAGTCATCCGATGTCTGATGTGCAATTCATTCGCATTATAACTGCTGCCATTGATCTCTTTGCTTCATTCCATGCGCGATAAGCAAACTATCAACATCATAATAGTGTCAGCTTAGCAAATTGTCCTATGATGTCTCTGTTTATATTCTATATCAGTACGATGATATTGTTAGCATTTTTTTTATTTTTTCGAGTGTTGGTGGAATAACATCACCCAACATTCAGAAGATCAAAAATGGGGTATTGATTACTCGACATGTTCCTATTTCAGTTAATAGGGCCGAATGGCCCTTATTTTCTTAATAATTCGTGTTTCTATTTCTGCTCCCCATTTACCAGCCAACTTTGATTATCATATTAAATCTATAGATGAAGTAATTGAAATTGCTAAATCGAAGACGATATTGTCCTCACATGACACGGTTAGTCTTCTAAATCGACGTCAACGTGTCAAGAATGCAGCTGTAAGCCCATTGGCAAATGGTGCTTCTTTTTCTAGACAACGACGCGGCCTTCACAATTTCGAAGGTGACATAGCCTCATCTCTATTTGGGGTAGTGACTAGTGGAGACATAGAAGAATTAAAAGGAATTGTTAAAGTATCTATGTTGAAAGTTAATAAATTAATACACTAAAGCAACCAGTTAACGTCTCACGTACAATGTTAGTGTTAATAAGGATCGAATCAATGATCTATCAGATGTAGTACAAAATGTGCCTGATGTAGTAAACAATTTTATGGCCAGTCAGCAAATTTGGAATCAGCGTATGTTTACACTGGTATGAATAGGCCAGGCGATTGACTCTGTTGAAGGTGTTGCCTACGAGTATCGCCGAATGACTATGATGTTCCGATGGAGGAGAGCATCTTTTGAACTGGGAAGACTGACTGAGGAGTTATTTAGTCCTTTAGACTTATCCGATGTAGCTAAACATGTCAATACAGGGGTAATGTTGATAGACCCTTTTCATTGGTATTATCACAACGTTATTGTGTGGCCCTTGTGGAAGGACCCTGCATCATTACATTTTATGACCGTACTTCCATTGATTGACGACGGGAAATATGTAGAACATGGTATCCACTCCTGGCCAGTACGATTAGGTGCCCCCGGCAACATCGTCCAAGTTAAACTGTCAGTGTCCAGTATCGGTCCAGATACCCGCACAGGGCGGTATTTCAATCCATCGGCATGTCGAGGTGATAATCCGTGGGTGTGCGAGGGTAATCTACAAATTGATGCTAGCCATGTTCCCTGCATTGTCAGTATGTTAACCAACACTACCAGTTCCGCATGAAAATTGAGCTGTCCCTATCCAATGACATTAGCAGCAAATTATTCAAGGGGCAGCATACGGGAATGGTGTTGCAAACTTTTGGGGAGAAGGTTAAAATGTATTGCACGGGTGAGGGAATGGTGGAACGGGAACTTTCTGGTGGGTATGTGTTAAATCCTAGCCGATGTGCTTATAGTGAATCTGGCTGGCATTATAGGCGCATTATGGCCTATGAGCACCGGTATACCAAAATGACGCCAGTACACAATATGACGAACATTGACATAATGGACGTATTAAACCAGACACAACTAGTTAGGCATCTTGAGCACACCATGTGGGAATGTTTACAGAAGGTCAAATTGGTAAGTCTAGCACCTTTATCAGAAATAGATATCGACGCAACCAGTATCAACGCGATAGGACATAACTCTGCTATTGTAATTGCCTTATCTACATGTATTATTATATTCTTTATATTATTTATTTCATATCGAAGTGGCATCCTACCGAGAGTCTTGATGGGTTTGAGACGATGCTGTGCCGATGAAGAAAATCAGAGGAGCTCTGGGCTGAAGCATGACCGGGTCCGCACGCTGACTCGAACTGATCAACAGAGGCAAAGTACGAGCACAACAGAACATAGCTCGGGACCACTGGTTCTGACAACTCCAGTAATGCAGATCCCTGGTGTCTCTTTTGATCCACCATTTTAAGTAAGGTACCCGATTGGTACTATAGGTGTCCGACTGACACGTATTTCTGTATTGTACTGTATGTTGTACCTATTTCACTGTATTATTCATATTTGTTGTACTTGTGCGGCAGGATTAGATTTCACTTTATGTACAGTTTTTCGTCTAATGGTTCTGCAGTGCTGGATATACTTATCGTTATTAGTTTTATTGTATACATAAATTTTATTATAATTATAATTTTATTGTGAGTAACCGCATGATTACAAACTGTTGATAGGCATGCTGTTATAATTTACGTGATTTATTTTGCAGTGACACGATAATGTTATTTTGTATCTGAGTAGGATTATGTTATGTATTTTCAGGGATTGAATACCGAATTGATTTGCGTGATTATGTTTATAATTGAGATGGTATCACGAATTCTCCACAAGGGATTAAGGGTGGAAAGAGAGAGTAGAGTGCTGTTGATGGAGCACAGCAGTTGAGCGACCATTCGTATGGTGGTCGCTTAACTTCGGTCAGTGGGCATAGGTAGACATCCGGATTCGGATCTGGGGATTTTGGGGAAGTAGCTACCTCAAGATTTTCGGTTCCTGTCTTGGTTATGAGCGTATGACCTCTTGACCTGGCGAGCCTGAAGCCCAAATCCTCTGTAATCTTTTTGGTAGTCTTTTGGATAGGTCCATCTCAGTTATAAATATTGTAGAAACAGTTTATGTAATATATGTGTGTGAGTGTGTGTGTACGTGTATGTGTGCGTTTGAACATATACGCAATCAGATTGAAGTTTGGACCGTGTTTAATTACGTAATAATATCATGTATATAGATGGTTGAGCAGGATGACCTAGTCATATGCTGTGTGTTGGAATCTGAGATATGTGTAAGTTATGAATAACAGATCGACGAACAGACAGAAAGGAAGGACAGACAGTAATAGGAGGAACTAACATTCACTTTAGCAGTGGCACGGGTCAATAGTGAAGACAGCAAATGCCAGTGTTAATAAATGCAGCATGAATGTAATGAAATGGATGACAGAATTACTTACCATTTGACGGCAACAAATGCAAACTATTTTGAATACAATCCGTAACAACAACTGCAAACTTTCGTTACAACAAACGCAAACTATTTGTTAGTACGTAACAACAACTGCAAACTATCGTATTTCTAAATGTCAAACGTATTTCATGATGGTATTATAGAATTTATCCGAAAACCAAGCATGGTTAGTTAGGCCTGTATAAAATACTGGTTCTGTATCACTGAATGAACTTTGATGTTACACATATAAGCGGTGGTATATAAAATGTGGCTGAGAATTGACTGCTTCGATGCGACATTGTTTAAGCAGTCAATGCTCGACAGCGTTCGGCGAGAAATGATTATTTTGAGAACTTTATGACTGGAAATATCTTGAATAGAGGCAGTAGTTAAATGCTGGTATGATGGAACATTAACAGGTGCTGCTGACTCATGTGCTGTGTGGGATACGGATTTTCCCATGACCAGATCCGCAGTACGTGCTAGGTCAGAGATCACTGAGTGATGAGGTTCTGTGGTGCTGCGACCGTCATGTTATCAAGGCCTAAATAGACAAACCCTGTATGAGCGAATCCTAGGGATTCTGATAGAAGTCTGTGACCGAGTTGCCAAGCTGAACAATAACATGAAACTATACTTGGAATCACAACATTATGACGTCAACAAGATGTTGTGATATATCCTTCAGAACTGTTCCAGCAAGAACTAGTTAGAACTAGGCAAACACACGCATCGTCAGGAGAGTTTGTGGGGATTCTATTGGTTGAGCAATGAGGCTTGACCAATCAGAACCCGGACTAACTCGTGTGCTCCTGTTGTGTGACGATAGTTATGAACGTCCTTTTATACTATATAAGACAGTGATGACAATATTCATCATCACTCTATGATCCGATGGTCCTGAAATCAGTGTGCATCTTTGTAAACGTCTGTTTCAGCATTTTAAGTTAGTTAGTCTCTGCAATTCTTGCATTTATCAGTTATCAATTGAAAATCAAGTTTTCATAGATAAAGTTAGTTCATTTCACAGTCTGCAATACGACTTATTTGCTTTAAATTCAGTTATATCAGTTAATAACAGTATATTCGTTAAATCTTTGATAAGTGTTAAGTTCAATCTGTGATTAGAGAAAGACACTTCGTCTTTCCCGAACCCGGAGAATCTTCTACAGTCAGATACAAGCCCGATAAGTATACATAACCAAACCAGTATCAGGTCAGCATCATTCTTAATGCTATTTCCTATAATCCGAGAGTCCGATTTCTCAATCTGTGCATATCGCAATGCTGATTCTTTACCATAGCTTGAGAGTGCATGCGGAGAGAAACACCAATTTTAATACATCCATTTATATTCTGCTGGACTAAAAGTGCATTGAATTTCAGGTCAAATCTATGCCATGGGGTCACTAAGTGTGTCCGGAAATAATGATTTTTCGCAATAACGGTGGAATGTAAGAAGGTAGAATCACAAAATTTGGAATATTCATTCATATTATGGTAGGTTAGAAGTAGTTTTGGTCAAAGTGTCATATATCTCGATCACTGGCCTCACTATAGGGTTTCAATCAAATACTATATGATGTTACCTGTTGCGTGTTAGCTGGCAGACTGTTCCATCATTTGCTAGAGCAACAAAGCCAACCTTAAATTTCACTGAGCATAATTCTCAAATAGGTCAGTCTATCAACCCTACATAGCCGAAATATCAGACACGAAACATGATTTACAATGGAAAACAAAATCTGTTGCAAATTTTTAAGCTAATTTGACTGGAATAGTCAAGAACTTACGCATATGAATGTACTGATAACGACTTCCTGTATGTTGTTCAAACGTTCAGAAATGTGAAGAACATCCACCGTCCACTCTATGATAAGAAGGAAGCATCATTCCCATGGTTGCAGGTCGATGCTGCTTTCAAAAATCAACTATGATCACATATAGAAATTGTCAATAATTGTTTAGGTGCAGGCTTCCAATTATCTCTCAGAAGCTGGATACAAACTGACGTTGTGGTTTCTTTTGCACATTGATTAAACCTGTTCAGTGTATGCAATCAACAAAGCTAACATTCAATTACTGTATTTTAACCTTTAAGATTGTTTTTGGTATATGGTGCCTCTGGTTTAATTTTTAATATTCTCGCTTTATTGTGACCACACCCTTTTTGTAATGCAGTCATTTTGGTTGTTAGCAAGTAAGTGACGTAATTGGTGATGGCATTATATACTTGAGCTACAGATAGGTTCCATCTATTGTTTGCTGCAGATATAGATACCTGAGTTAATAGTTGGAAGACAATCCTTTACTCACGAAATGTAACACATTCGATTACAGGTTCATGTCCGAGTCTGGTCACGCAATGGAAGGCGCCATTGTCTGTGGTGAACTGTGTATGTGTGCAGTCATACGTTAACACGCATAGGAAGTGTTTGGCATCTCAAATCACCTAATCAATAACACTGTCGTTATCAATGACACTGTCATTATCATTAACACTGTCATCCTGACACTGTTATTTATTAGATGATTCGAGATGCCAAATACTTCCTAGGCTATTCACGTGAGGCAACGTAGCACCTCTAACGTCATAATTGGCGGTCATAATTGGTGGTCCAGTTAATATACTCCGAGAACATAGAACAATGGCAACAATGTATGCAGATAACATAATGTATATATGTATATTTGTACAATATTATGTATAACCATAAATGTGTACACTTCAGAGAATACGCCATAGCATACCATATCATCAACGAGCCGATGTATACATGTATTCGATGCTTTTGCCAGCCATGAAATGCATTAGTTTTCAAAAGTCGTTTCAAGTAGCCTATGCTCGTGTAAATGTTTTCATAGATCTACAGGAACTCGTTCTCCTGTTTTGAATCGTTGAACTGTCAGGGTGAGCATCTCTCCGTATTTATCAAAGAAAACGTGGATTTTAAAAGGTCTCTCGAATTCCAGACATGTTGTCAAATATCGGAATTTCTTTTTCACCCATATATAAAATAGATTCTTGAGTAGACAAGATTAAGCTAGTTACGTTCAGCATATAAATATGTGTTTGATATGGTTGTTGAATTAACAATAAGTGTTCATGTAATAATTAATCTGTTAGCAGTTTTCACTTTACCCTAATCAAGGGCTTGATCATCATTACATTGAGAGGTCATTTTCTGCATTCTAAGTAATGAATAGTTGATGTTTATGCCTTTACAATCTGTAATAGACAAGCTATAGTTTAAATTGATGATTTGTATGCATTTCTGCGTGCTCGCATATTCAACAAACACTGGAAGAGACAAGGAAAATGGCAAATCGTGCGCTCGTCCAAATTTATTTTCCGGACAAAATATCTGGACAAGCAGGTCGCCCTGTGAACTGTTAATTTAGAAATACAAATTGGGACCACTACTCGCTTGTATATTTTTAACCTCATAACTCAATGTTTGTATTCCGCTGGCCCCCTTTCATTCTGGCAACTGTAGCCTGCAGCGAATTGACAAACCATATCGAACGGTTATTTGAATTATGGAAATTGTTGCGCATGTATCCGATTCATTCTGACAGCTAAGTGAAAATAATTAATCATAGCTCATGTGCTTGATTCCGTATTCGAGTAATGAGCGGTATAACGATTCCAACGTTGGTGGTGGGTGGAATCACGATTGCCCGGTGGCTGACCATATAAATATCTTCCACCACAATAGTGAGCATATTGTTGAAATGTGGAGATTGAGCTTTGCCAAGTTGTTCAACTTGGGGGAACAAAGTAATAATACTAACAATTGGCCACTAAAGATACCTCCAATAACGCAGTTTACTGTGCTGCTACTGGACCAATACCGGGCATTGGCAAAGTACCAGCACACTAACCTGCGCTATCAGGGGAATTGCTGATTATCGCAAATCACCAGTCATTATGTCCAGTGCAGAAGAATGTGGTTATGTAGGATCGGCGGTTATTTGATCAGCGAATCTAAAAGACCACTTTTGTCTCCCATGAAGTGTCGTTAAAACCTGTTAGCCAGGCACAGCCATCTTCCAATGCTATTGTAATACCTGGGAGAATAATGGACGTTTCCAGTTTATCCATCCATCATATGACGTCATAATCAACCATGTGACGTACACGATGATGTCATAATCAATTACATCATGAAAGGCGCGATTTAGTCCGTCTTAAAAGCGTAATAGTCCGACACATTGTACGAAATATATGTCTTAACTATTTAATAGACATTCTGTCGAATATTTTAAAACTAATTTGACTAGGCACTGCTGCTGTCATATGCAGCAACATCACCCAGTCAAATTAGTTTTAAAATATTCAACAGCTAACCTGTATAATTTTCTAGAAATAGAGATTCAGATAGTGTAGCGATCGATTGATCCCAACACGGAAAAAGCATAGGTGGAGCTTAGCTAGATATGTGGGCATTGCTAAAACTGGATTCCTCCATTGAATAGAGAGATGCATGTCTAGATAATCTCCGCCCAAATTTTGTGAGGGTTTTGAATCGATTTATATAATTTAAACATTGAATTCCCAGAATTACAAATTCAATGTAACTATACAGGTGAGCTGTTGAATTTTTTTACTTAATGGGACTAGCGGCTGTTGCAACAGCTCACAGTCAATCTACGTTCAAAGAAATGTTCTACAAAAGGCGTGTTAAATTGTAAATTCGTCAAGACATACAATTCGTACTGTTTCGTGACGAACATTTCGATTTTCATGACGATCCTACGTCATTTTGTTTGTTATATCACCTATGAGGTGCTTGATTATCACATCAGATTCCTGAGTGACAGATCGGATCCCTCTATTCTGCTTTCTTTCAGAAAGTGAATAAATTCGCTCTACAAAGTTTAACAAAGCTAGATTTCTCAGTATTTCTATGGTGTTATACGAGAAGATGAGACGAAATCAACCTCCACTCTTTCAGAAGAGGTATCTATCTCTTCGGCAAGATAATTCTGGGTGACTAATTGTTGGTAAGATTGGTCGCTTTGAAAGAACGAGGATTAAAGTCAAGAAATACAGAATGAAAAGTGTCCAAATGATGAATCATCATCGATTCGGTAAACACTGAGGTTTTGCACTGTTAGTCGGTTGGCTGCAAGGCTTGTTTGATCTGGTATAAACACCGGGCAAGCTTTTAAACCCTTTCACATCTGACGTCTCAATTGATGATTTCTAAAGCGACGATGCGGAAAAAACGGATGCATGTCTTGAAAATAATTCGAAACTAAACAGTTGCTGCCCCGTGCTCTATTTATCGTATTAGGCCATGATTGCCTAAAATTATCACAATGCACAGTAACAGCCATGGAAGTATCACAGCTACAATTCGTCAAAGAAATTTAGAAATGTTCACGATAAGTGACTTTGATCTACAGATCCTCGAGAGATCAGCGGTCTATTAAGCGACTCGTGACTTTGACAAGTAAATCCGTACATGTGTGTAGAGAGAGAATTAGGTGATGTAAGGCGGCAATTGAGGACTGTAGGGAATACTTGCGAAGCCGCTGGATTACACAAAAGCAACAATATAAGCAACACATCTTAAAACTATAATGGTGCTTGATAAAGAGCTGATAGAAGCAAACATAACAACGTCGTGTTATAGAGAAATGCTGAACTATAAGTCAGGTAGCCACATCCCAAACTTACTTCAAAAAATAAAATGGCACTGCATCAAACGTGATTTCGTAGCTCAGGTCATTGAGCATAACGTATAAAACTGGTTACATGAGCCACAATAGGTGGTGCTATAAGGTATTGCAAGCATATATGGAGCGTCAAGAATGGTGATACTATGAGAGCCTCGGAAGATCATTGAAACGACAAACTAGGTCTTGAGAAACAACCGTGTTTCAAAGCGGGAATGATTCCACAACAACCCCTGGGTAGTTATCCTAGAAATTGAGTACAAGTGTGTGTTGATCAACCAAACATGTTTAAATGGCAATGATTCAACAGTTTGTAGATAACACACTCCCACCAGATGCACGTTATTGTGACTATCACACCATTCCGGCCACACGTGTGTGGATAGTTATGTCTGTGATGTCTTTTGATGCTCTAAATAAGAAGTGTGCCGGTGGGTCAGTAGCAATATGAATGACTGGATATGGTTCATTGTGCATATTTCAGCAGATTTCCCAGACGGTGTGAAGGAAGGTGTACACGTGTGTTCTTAGTAAGGGGCATGTGTATTCTTAGTAAGGAACCTCATTCACCTCTATGCATACTGAATTTTCAAATCAACCATTTATTGTACCTTGTACCTAGAATTGGAGAATGTTCCTCGTTCACAAGTCCTCTTGTTGATGCGCTACTCTCTTAGAAAGTCAGGAGCTAAACGCATCTTCACGTTCTTAGACAGCCGGTCGAGTTGCTTGCCAATTTTCATACCAACTGAACGTTACTGTGGGTGGAATGAAATGATCCCAGACTCATACGATAATTATATGAGAGGCTTGACATATACATTGAGTAATTGTGTCATTTCTTCATTATAAATTAGCAGTTCAGATGAATATGCGAGAAGTCTATTCGCAAAATCCATATTCACAATGTGTACAGTTTGAAATTGATCGATGCACCAATAGATTCCACAAGATCGTTTATAACATAGTATCACTCTACCATGGGGAGGAAATAATAGTACTGCGTTCGTGTATCTTTAGTGATGATAGATGCTGTAAAAGTTGGTCTTACCTTGGTAGTAATTTCGAGTAACAGCGTCCAGCCTAATTAGTTTCAAAATATTCAACAGAACGTTTATTAAATAGTAAATCCATCAAAGATATACAATTCGCGTACTTTACTGACTTTTAAATGTTCATGACAAAATCTTGATTGCGACATCACATGTCGTAATTGATTATGACGTCAAATACTTAAGTGGCAGATCGAATCAATCCTTCATGTCTACAGTATGTACAGGATAGACAGATGTAGTAACCACCTACGTGAGCTGCACTCTAATTACATTATTTGAGATGTGAATCAATCACTCGAGAGATTCATGCATAACTGCACACATACTCAGCGTATCGCATGTATGTCAATTTGGCCAACAATGGGCCACCATTCCATTGATCTTCTGAGTTCGAACTAATAATTCAGACAACTTGATTCTAGGCACTTGACCCACAGATCTTATTTAAACATAAGAGCACGTATAGGCCTATGTGCATAAAATTTGATAATTTTACAAACATCATTTGCATAGTCATTAGTTTTGACCCGCTTTAGTGAGTTAGTCAATGTGCGGTCTTCTGCTAACACAGTGATTTTCTGCTTGTTAATTCGATTAATTCAATTTTATGTGCTAAGAACCATGGACAGCATTTAAGGGAATAAAAATCCACTGTATGTGATAAGCCAGAAACAATACCTTTGCAATAAACTTATACAAGCATACATGGTCAGCGGACCATATAAGGGACGGACCACATAGGGGCATTATATGTACGATTACTACATTCTGCGTCTGTAGTAGTAGAAACATCATACAGCTGCAAACAGTCATTCTTCGCTTTGACTCACTGTGTCTTCTCCGCAGCCGAAATCCTTAGCCTGCTCAAGTGCATCCTTGCCTTGAGTGTATCGAGTCCTGCTTTCTTGAGGTCACCCTGTACCATGCTTAGCAGATTTATGCAATGATGTCCTGTCCTAGCTTTGTATTTGCTGGCTCCGGGTGGGACGAATTCCAAGGCTCTCTGTGCTGGTGTCTCTTCTGGCGTCCTTAGCACATGACCAAACAAGGACCATCTTTGCTGGGCGACTTTTACAAACAACGGCGACGTATTACACATCTTGTATAGTGCATCGTTGGAAATTATGCTGTCTGGCCATCGGTGCCCAGTGATGGTGCGTCGGTATTTGTGGTTGAGGCGTCGAGTTTGGCTAGAGCTGCCTTTGGAACTGCCCAGCTGTTACAGTTATACAGGACCAAGGATACGTATGAAGCCTTTTTATCAAGGGCATCTTTGAACTACGAATCTATTGCTTCCAGAAAGACTGGAAAGCCATGTTCCCCATGAGACAGCGTGCATAAATGTCAGCAGTACTGTAAAGCAGTGAGCCAGGATTTTACTTTTCCTCCATGTTTCGCCACCACGAAGTGGATCGTCATTTTCTTTAGTTTCATGCTTTGTTAATAGGTATATGTGGGTGAACTCTGTTTTGGATTCATTCATAAAGAAATTCTCAATTTTTAGTTTGCTTGCAACTATTGGGGGAAGTTCGTAAAGGTGGTTTCTTTTCCTCGGCTATATAGTCCACATCGCAGGCATTTCCATGTCTAACAGCATACCCAGTATTGACACTGGGGAGTTGGATCTAGTGGAGCTTTCCCCCACCGATTTCAATGCAGTAGCAAGGTAGCAGGTGAAAAGCACTGGAGATAGACCATCTCCCGGTGGGGGGGCCGATTGATGTCTCAAACTCTAGACTTCACTGACTTGACACGTACTCTCAGCGTCTGCAGGTGTCTGCCAGCAGTAGTCTCACTAGTCGTAGCTCATCTTCATCTCAGATGCGTAGTACATCTACGATCTGTGGGCGTTTAATTGTATCTAAGGCTCGTGACATGCCAATGCCCATTTTGTGGAAATCCCAGTGTTTGGATATGACTACCGACACAAGCTTTCGTTGAGCCCATACAATGTCTGCGCAGCTGCGTCCACGTTTGAAGCCACTTTGACATGATCCAATGAAGTCATCGATCTTACCTCGGACATTGTTGGGATTCTAAGTCATCAAGGATTGTGGGCTGACATCCGCATACAGAGGCAACTCTGATTATGTCTAACCTTCTTCAAACAAGAAACTGTGCTCGATATCCTCGGACGACGCAATCTTCCAAGAAAGCTAGGTGGAATGTATGTGCTCTGAATGCACCATCTGTCTCGAAAACCAAATTGTAACTTACGCAATTGTATTAATTGTCTGTTGTCTTCGGTGAATTTACAATTGAATATGCATTCATTTTAATATTTTGAAACTAATTTGACTGGGAGCTGTTGCTGCCATAGACAGAAACAGCGCCCAGTCCGCTTAATTTCACAATATCGACAGCTGGTCTATATAGTTAGGGCTACTTTAAAATTTAAATTGTGGAAATTCATTTTTCAAAGTTTCAAACTGATTCCAGCACGTGTTGGGATTAATCGAACCCTGCACAATCTCAATCTCAATTTCCAGGAAATTAAACGGGTAGGTTGTTGCATATTTGAATATTTGCAATTATGGCAGCAACAGCGCCCAGTCAACTTAGTTTCAAAATATTCAACACAATGTTAATTAAATAGTAAAGAAAGCTTGCATTGCGTCTAAATTTAATGATATAAATAAATGACGTTAAACGTTATCAGAAATGTCGCCACCCAATTTCCTAAAACTATTTAACAAAAGCCACAAAATTATTAAAATTTTATTTTTATGCTTCACAATATTTCATAAGGGTGTTCACATGCAAAACCATCGGCAGAGCTAAACACAAACGTATAGCCAATATCACACAGCTCCTGACATTTGACCTACCACCTACATCCCTAAATGTCAAGTATAAGTTCCAAAAGGGTGAATCAATCCTATGATATAAGAGAAGATGCAGAGCCCAACCGAAAACCTAACACCAGACAGATATACAACAGGACACAAACAAACAAACACAGAAATGGAACCAATTGAAATATTGGCAATAATCTAGTATTCAGCAATAATACGCATACATTGTCATAGTATTAGCACAGCATTGACTATTGATGAGTTCCCGATAGGAGATACGAATAATATGTAAACTCTATTTTGTGTGAATAACCAGGTTGTTATAATGAAATAAGTTTTGTTTGTGCGTGTTTTGACCCCAATTAATATAATATAATAATTAATATTCTGCTTACGTGGAATCACCGTGGAAGGAGACGGTTCAAAGAAACGTACATGCTTCTCTGTATAACACAGCAGCTGTGGTATACTGCGTGTGCTTCTCAGGTTGGATACTCGAAGCAATCAATGGATAGACTCGATCTGTCACTTAAGTATATGACGGCATAATACATTACAACACATGTAGGTTGACGTCACAATCAAAATGCCTAATTACTGACGTATCTCGCTCCATCGTGAACATTGAATACTCCGTCAAGTGTACAAGTTGTATGGCTTTTCTATTTAATAAACATTCTCTTGAATATTTTGAAACTAATTTGACTGGGAGCTGTAGTTGGGAGCAACAGCACCCAGTGAAATTAGTTTCAAAATCGTTAACAGTTTAACTGTGTAGTTACCTTGATATTGGGATTCTGGCAATTCAGGGTTCGATCGAAATGGGCAGGGCATAGCTAGTAATAGATCCCGCTGTTAGTCATGCAGTTAGTCAGTATGGCAATACCGTATAAGGAAATTCCCAGTCAGAAGACCGCCTTAGAGTGCATAGCACCAAAATTATAAGCAAATGGCGACAAATAAAATGACAACAACATTAGAGTGGCAAAGAAACCGACGACGACGACGACGGTGACCTAAATGGTTAATGACCTCATCAGTAGGCATATGTAGGCATATGTGTCCTGAACTTATATGCTATTATTTTTATGTCAATTAAATATAACTATGCGATATGTCATCATGGTTTTTACACAAGTATCGTAAGTCGTGTATTTTAATCATAGTTGAATAAGGGTTTAATTTGTAATTGTTTTTATATACATATTGTCCTTTTCTAGTACGCATATGTGACAATGTGGCCTGTGTTTGTAAATAAATCGAAATTAAAATTGAAATTTCCTAAACACTGCTATTTCGACCGAGTGATGTCCTTGTTTACGTTGCTTGAGTAATTGATACCGTTAGTTGCAGTCTCCTCCGTAAGTATCAACTTTGTTGGGAAACTAAGTCATCAAGGTTTGCGGGCTGACATCCGCATAGAGAGGCAACTCTCACTATGTCTAACCTTCTAACAAGAAACTGTGCTCGACATCCTCGGACAACACAATCTTCTAAGGAGCTTACCATAGCTACGTGGAATGTACGTGGTCTGACTGCAACATCAAAGAGGCAAATCTTAGGTGCAGACTGTGAACACTATAAAATCGATATCACATGCATTCAAGAGACTAACGTAGCTAAACACTCAGAGCAGCAACTTCAGACAGGCTATAAGCTAGTATTCATGGAGCAAAAACAGGACGATGTCATTAGTTTTGGATACGTCAGTGATCGCGTTGCATTTATCGACCTGGCTATACTAACGCGAGAGCGCACCACCACTAAGTGTCGCATAGTCAATGCATATCTGCCAACTACCGAAAGGGCCAAAGAGAATCCAGCTATATTAGATTCCTTCTATTCCTTCTATGCAGAACTGAGCTCCACCATTACTATCCCAGCTAGATGGCAACTGTTCGTGTGTGTCGATTTCAACTCCAAGCTGGGTAAACTCGGCATTGCGGACAAAAGTTCAGGACTTGGTTCATGCATGGGATCGTATGGAGAGGGCACACGCAACCGCAATGGAGATGTACTGGTGGTATTCCTTAGTTCCAATGGCCTATCGGCCACAAATACGGCTTTCAAACACCCATGCCGCCACCGGACAACATAGACTGCAAGATTGCTGATCGCAAAGCTCCAAAAGGTTCTAAGTCTACAAAAGCTGTCCTCAACCAAATAGATTTATACTATGCAAGACAGCAGCAAAACCACTACTTCGGGATGCTCGTTCCTATGGAGGCACACACCTCAATTCTGACTATAAGCCAGTCATTACACGCCTCCATATGAACCAGCTCTACCTAATGTATAAACGCCATACCAGGCAATAGGGTACAGTGACCTACAACTTACCCAAGCTCATCAAATGTCATACAAAAACGCCCTCGGGGAGCAGATAGCTAACTTCGACGTCAGCTCCGATCCAAACGAAGCCCTAACCAAAATACTGATATCTATGGAATCATCGGCTACTAGCACCATAGGTGTTCTAAAAACAATAGAACTAGGTATACTGACGACCCTCTCGTAGTAAAACTGTAAGCAGAACAGAAAGCGTTACGTCTGCGCATCTATCAATGTGGCCAAAGTGAAGATCGCACCAAACTACGCCAGGAATGCAATAGCATTCTGCGCCACATTAGCGAACGATTAAAAGATCTTGCTATCCAACAAGCGGACGCCCTAGCACTCAAGTATGCGATGTCATTACATCACATGTAGGATGACATTACAATCAAATACATAATGAAGACGCAGCTACGTCCGTCGTGATCTTTTTAAAAAGTCAGTCAGCTGTACGAATTGTATGTCTTTACCATATAATAAACTTTCTGTTGAATGTTTTTTAATTAATTTGACAAAAGTATGGACTTTTTGATTTTCGTGACAGAGTCATTTTGATTGTTAGCTAATTGATTATGACCTTATATACTTGGGCTACAGATATGATCCATCAATTGTCTGCCAGGAATACAGTTATCTGAATGAATAATTGGAAGACATTCGTGTATTCCCGAAATGTAATACCTTTCATTACATGGTCATGTCAGAGTATGGTCAGACAATGGAAGGTACATTGTCTGTGATGAACTGAGTATGTGAGCAGTCATACGTGAGTAGGCCTACGCATAGGAAGCGTTTGACATCTTAAGTGATATATTCAATCGCACTGTCGTATAATGACGTGTCCATAGATATATGTATTCGATACATATGTCAGCTATGAAATCAAGTAGTTATCAAAACGTGTTTCAAGTATGCTCGTGTAAATATATTTGTACATCCACATGACCTTATTCTCCCGTTTCGAAAATTTGAACTGTTAATTTAGAAATACAAATTGCCATCACTACTCGCCTGTGTATTTGTAACCCCATCACTCAATGTTTACATTCCGCGAGCACGCTTTTATTCTGTCAACTATAGCCTACAGAGAATTGGCAAACCCTATCGACCGGTTATTTTGAGATTGATACACTGTTGCGCATATATTCGATTCATTCTGACAGCTAAGTGAAATGAATAAGAAGAATGAAGAAGAAGAATGTATGGCCCAGTATTGGCCCAGTATCGGCCCAGTAGCCTGCGTTATAAGAGGAATTGGTGAGTATGGCAAATCGGCAGTCATTGTGACCAGTGCTCTTTGCGTATCAGAAGAATGTGGTTGTGTAAGATCGGTGTTTATTTGATCACCAGATCTAAAAGGCCACTCTCTTGTAATCACAAACCGTGTTTGCGAATACATATTCATGAATCTCAGGTGCATTGCTATATGTTCCATATCAGAAACGTTTTAACTCATTAGCATTGACAACTCACATGTCTCCCACGAAGTGCCGTTAAAAACTGTTAGCAAATCACAGCATTATTACACTGTACTAGCATGGGAGAATAACGTGAACTAAAGCAAAGCACAGCAAAGAATGGACCTTTCCAGTTTATTCATCCGTCATATGACGTCATAATCAACTACGTGACGTGTAAGATGACGTCATACCCACTTACATCATGAATGGCTCAATTTAGTCCGTCTTAAACGCTTAATAGTCCGACGCATCGTAGGAATTGTATGTCTTTACTAGTTAATAAACATTCTGTCGAATATATTTTGCATAATTTGACTGGGCGCTGATGCTGTCATAGGCAGCAACAGCACCCAGTCAAATTATTTTTGAAATATTCAACAGCTAATCTGTATATTTTTCTGGAAATTGAGATTCAGAGAGTGCAGCGATCCATTGATCCCAACACGCGGAAAGCGTGGGTGGGGCTTAGCTAGAGATGGGCGGCGCATATCTAAAACTGGATTCCTCCATTGAATAGAGAGATGCATTTCTAGCTAATCTCCGCCCAATTTTTGTGCGTATTTTGAATAGAGTTGTAGACTTTGAACACTGAACACTTGTAATGTAATTGGACTAGCGGCTGGTGCAACAGCTCTCAGTCAAATTGCTTTCAACGAAGTTTTCAACAAAATGGTTATTGAATTGTAAATTCATCAAAGACATAAAATTCGTAATTTTTCATGACGAACATTTCGGTTTCGTGACGAACCTGTGTCATGTTGTTTATGAGATCAGCAATGAGGTGTTTGATTATCGCGTCAGATTCCTGAGTGACAGATCGGATCTCTTCAGTCGGCTCTCTTTCAGAAAGCGAATACATTCGCTCTACAAAGTTTAACAAAGCTAGATTTCTCAGTATTTCGCTGATGTTATACAAGAAGATGAGGTGAAGTCAATCTGCATTCTATCAGAAGAGGTATCTGTTCGGCTGGATTATTCTGTTTGGCTAATTGCTAAAGATTGGTGGCTTTGAAAGAACGAGGATTAATGTCAAGAAAAACAGACCGAAACCTGTCCAAAATGATGAATCGCCATCGATTGGGTAAACTCTGAAGTTTTGCATAGTTACGTGGGCGGCCTTAGCGCGTGTTTCATCTGGTATTAACACTGAGCAAGCTTCTTAACCCTTTCACATCTGAGGCCTCAATTGATGATTTCCAAAGCAACGATGCGGGAAAACTAATGCATGTTTTGAAAATAATTCGAAAGTAAACAGTTGTTGCTCCGTGCACTATTTGTCTTATTAAGCTATGGTTGTCTAGAATTATCACTATGCACAACAGCAGCCATGGAAGTATCACAGCTAGAATTCTTCAAAGAGATTTAGAAATGTTCACGATAAGTGACTTTGATCTACAGATCCTCGAGACCTCGATGGTCTATTAAGCGCCTGAAGAGTTTGACAAGTAAATCCGTACATGTGTGTAGAGAGAGAGAGAACTAGGTGATGTAAGGCGGCAATTGAGAACAGAAGGGAATACGTGGGAAGCTGGTGGATTACACAAAAACAACAATATAAGTAACACATACTAGAACTATAATGGTGCTTGATAAAGAGCTGATAGAAGCAAACATAACAAAGCAGTATTATAGAGAAATGCTGAACTATAAGTCACGTAGCCACATCCCAAACTTACTTCATGAAATACAATGGCACTGCATCAAACGTGGTTTCGTAGCTCAGGTCATTTGACATAACGTATAAAACTGGTTACATAAACCACACTATGGTGGTGATATAAGGTATAGCAACCATATATAGAGCGGCAAGAAAGGTGATACTATGAGAGACGCAGAAATTCATTGAAATGAAGCTAGGTCTTGAGAAACAGCAGTTTTCAAAGCGTGAGTGATTCTACAACAACCATAGGTTACTGATCCCAGGAATTGAGGACAAGTGTGTGTTGATCGAACACATATGTATTAATGGTTATGATTCAACAGTTTGTAGATAACACACTTCCACCAGACAAATTCAGAATGCGATCCACGTTATTGTGACGGTCACACCATTCAGGCCACTTTTGCATGGATAGTTATGTTTGTGATGTTTTTGATGCTCTAAATAAGAAGTGAGCATGTGGGTCAGGAGCAATATGAATGACTCGATATGGTTCATTGTGCATATTTTAGTAGATTTTCCAGACTGTGTGAAGGAAGGTGGACATGTGTGTTCTTAGTAAGGAACCTCATTCACGGCTATGCTTACTGAATTGGCAAATCAACCATTCGTCTTTTTTTCTACGTAGAATTGGAGAATGTTACTCTTTCGCAAATCCACTCGTTGGTGCGCTACCCTCTCAGAGCCAATTAAAAGTCAGAAGCTAAAGCATCATCTTAAGCAGTTGGTCGAGTGGCTTTAACAATTTTCATACAAGCTGAAAGTTACCGTGGGCGGAATGAAATGATCCCAGAGTCATACGATAATTTTATGAGAGGCTTGAAATATACAATTGATTAGTTGCGTAATTTTTAATTATAAATTAGCAGTTCAAATGAATATGCAAGTAGTCAATTCGCCAAATCCATATTCACAACGTGTACAGTTTGAAATTGATGGATACACCAATAGCTTTCAGCAAGATCGTTTATAATATGGTATCACTTTACTATGAGGAGGAAATTATATTACTGTGTTTTTGTGTCTTTAGTGATGATAGATGCTGTACAAGTTGGTCTTACCTTGGTGGTAATTTCGAGAGTAACAGCGTCCAAAACTAATTAGTTTCAAAATATTCAACAGAACATTTCTTAAATAGTAAATCCATCAAAGATATACAAAGATATACAATTCGTATACTTTACTGAGTTTTAAATGTTCATGACAAAATCTTGATTGAGACATCAGTCTACATATGACGTAATAGATTATGACGTCATATACTTAAGTGACAGATTGAATCCATCATCCATTGATTTGAATTGAATTGAATCTTCATTTATTTGGCATTACTGACATTTACAGTATATTTTGTGCATACAGGGAGTCCAATAGAGGCAACGCCTATGTACCATAGACCCTCTTACAGAAACATAGATAAAAAGCATATATATATATATATAAGAAAAAAGAACCGCATAACAGGCATTATAACATATACAGACATACTAATAAAACATAATATTTTTCCACATTGTGTCTTTCAGTTAGTTGATGCATTGCATCATGTCAGCAGTGTATACAGGATAGACAGATGTAGTAACTAACTACGTGAGCTGCACTCCAATTAGGTTATTTAAGATGTGAATCAATCACTCGCCAGATTCATGCATGACTTCACACATACTCACCTTATCGCCTGTATCTCAATTTGGCCAACAATGGTCCACCATGCCATTGCTCTTCTGAGATCGAACTAATAATTGAGACAACTGAATTCTGGACACTTGACCAACAGACCTTATTTAAACATAAGAGAATATAGAGACATATGTGCATAAATTTAATAATTATACAAACATCATTTGCATAGTCATCAGTTTTGCCCAGCTTTCGTAAGTTTATCAGTGTGCTGTATTCTGCTAACAGGCTGATTTTGTGCTTGTTATTTCGATTAAGTCAATCTTATGAGCTAGGAGGCAGGGAAGGCATTTAAGGGAATAAGCATTCAATGTATGCGATAAGCCAGAAACAATACCTTTGCAATAAACCTATACAAGGATACAGGGTGAGCGGACCAAATAAGGGACAAAGCGCATAGGAACATATTTTAGTTTCCACATTAAAGATACGTGTGCCGCGGTTATAGGGTACATAGTCACAGGTAAACCTCAGGAGATTTAATATGTTTATTCAACTATTTCCAAGAATATTTTTCTATTTTGCACACATTATACCATTTCACAGAATGTTAAGCCTATCAATGGCCAGGTTGACCAAAACTGCTATTTGCAGTGGTCTTAAAGAATGTTCATATGCTGACCAGGAGAAGAGCTTTTTTGTAGATTTACTACTGGAATGACTCGCTCGATATAAGGCCGTTGTCTATTCAATGGAGAATATTGCCCTTGAGCAAGTCCTTATGTTGGTGCGTTAGCCTACTCAGGAAGGAACCAATTAGCCATCAGAATCGAATAGGAACTTCACGACATTAAGAAGCTGGTCGTCTCGATTTGCCAATTTTCGGACAAATTGAAACTTACCGTGGGTGGAATGAAATGATCCAAGAATAACACGATAATCGAATGAGCGGCTCAGGATATACACCCGAGGTGTCATCCAATTTGCATTTATAAATTAGCAGTTTAACGGTTCTTAGGGAGAGAGAAAGAATTTGTAGACGTGCCAAGAAATCACGCGCGCGTGCCGTCGCATGCACGGGTTTATGCACAGATACATGCATAGTAGCTGTTTATTTTCCTGAGGCAATGTTCACCCCTTTGGAAAGAACTTCATTCTGGAAATATTTACAAATGTGTCGTATTTAGTAATGACTGTCAACTTGGATTTGCTACCATTCTAAATCTTGGAAAGTATGTCAACATATTTTCAGAGCAATAGAGTTAACATAATTATTATATTTCTTTTGATGCTTCACATAAACTTTATTTTGATCAACAATAGGGTTAAGAATGATTCTGCAAATGTGTTGTGTTAAAATTTGATCGAGGAATTCGAGCTCTCACTCAAGTAGCTCACATAGTAAGTAAAAATGTCACATTTTGTCTGACGTTACAGTCAAAATGATGTAGCTCTCGAAAACCGAAATTGCAAGAATTCTATACAGTCTTTGATGAATTTATAATTTAATATGTATTCATTTGAATATTTTGAAACCAATTTGACTAGGAGCTGTTGCTGCCATAGAGAGAATCAGCCCTAAATCAGCTTAATTTCCCAATATTCAACAGCTTGTCTCTACATTTGCCATGAGTCTGGGAATTCAGTTTGTAAAGTTTCAAATTGATTCCAACACGTCTACTGTGTACGGAGCATAGGTTGCAATAGGTGGGACAGTGGGAAATGGATCCGTTAATTAGATATAATGTAATGAATGACTCTAGTTTACGTATGCTCCACCCGGCTCTAGCTAAGCTCCCAGCACGATTTGCCCATGTTGTGATCAGTCGAACACTGCACTGTCTGAATCTCAAATTTCAGAAAACTCTGGAGGTAAGCGGTTGAATATTTTGAAACTAATTGGACTGGGTGTTGTTGCTGCCTATGGCTGCAACAACACCCATTCAAATTGGTTTGAAAATATTCAACAGAATGGTTATTAAATAGTAAAGACATGCGATTCGCACAACTTGACGAACTATTACTTGTCTATGACCGACTAAATTGCGTCATTCATGAGGTAATTGATTATAACACCAGCCTACATGTAACGTAGTTGATTATGGCGTCATATGATTGACTAAGAAATTGGATTCACCAATTGGTAGTCACTAGTTCCTCGATTAGAAATCATGCATTGCGTCTAAATTTACTTTACTGTCATATAAAAAAATGACATTAAACGTGGTCAATAACGTCGCCACCCAATTTCCTAAAACTGTTCAACAAAGATACAAAATTATGTAATCTTTCATTTATAGGTTACACACTATTTCATAACACTCCTCACGTGGAAAACAATATGTTGAGATACACCAAAAGCGTAGCCTCTCGTGTACCAATGCCACAGAACCTTTGACATTTGACCTACCCCTTAAATCTCTAAATATCAAGTATTATATAAGCTCCAAATAGATGAATCAACCCTATGATATAAGACATATAATGTAGAGCTAAACCGAAAACTTGCCTCAATCAGTCCTTCCTCGCATTTGACCACTGTGTCTACCTCAGGTCCATTCTTAATCTGAGTGCACCAACAGCACCATGTCTAATTAGTTTCAAAATTGTCAACAGATTATTTGCATAGTTACCTTTATATTGGGATTCTGGAAATTCATGGTTCGATCAATCCCAGCATGAGCAAAGCGTGGGTGGAGCTTAGTTAGAAGTTGGAGGGCCATAGCTAGAAATAGATCCCTCTAATAGTCATGCAGTTAGTCAGTATTCGAATACGTTGTTTTCTAAACATGGATATTTTGATCGAGGTGTGTTCTTGTTTCAATTGGCTGCGTAGAACTACTGGTATTATAGAAGCATTTGCTAACATTGAGCGTCTTATTCGATTTGCTATAAAATGGTCAGAGGATTGTCAAACACTGATTGCAAAAGTTAAATTTTAAATGAACTTCATAGATTACATATTGTTACGAAAATAACCCTCGCTCATGTAATTATATAGTGAACCCTTTGAAAGTCCTTGTGCAACGCAAACTTGGAGTCTCGGATATTTTACATTTGCAATAGATTTCGTCTCGATTGTTCGATTTGTTTGAAGTGTGGTCCGGTGACAAATCTAATAGGGCTGAAGTAAAACGCAATTATCACAGAAGCTCTTAAACAGCCTCGTGTTGAGAATTGGAAGAGCAATACGTTGTACTTTGAATGGAAGTGCACTAATCCATTGCAATGCTACCGGTCCATCAGAACAACAGCATCGAGGAATCCATTTCTAACTATGTCCCGACCATTCATAGCTAAGCTTCGCCCATGTGGGGATCGAGGCCTGAACCCCCTGAATCTCAATTTCCAGAAAACTATACAGGTACGGTGTTGAATAAATTGAAACTAATTTCACTGGTTGCTGAAATTGTTTATGGCAGCAACAGTGCCCGGTCAAATTACTTTCTAAATATTCAACAGATTGGTTATTAAGTAGTAAAGACATACTATTCGTACACATGATGGGATTTTAAACGTCCTTCATTGCGTATTTTAATTGTGGCGTCAGCCTCTGTGTGATGTAATTCATTGTGGCATCATATACTTGATTGACAGATTGGATTCATCCATCGACGCGATATGTTAACCATTATCACACTCTGCTATAACTGGCCAGTTAACAGCATTTTTGATAATGGCATTGCGAAAATGTTTTCTCTCTGCTATCATCAAATATCCATGTAAAACAGAAAATTGAAAATGAGCAACACAATGCATCTGACATCGGCACACTAGAGCGCATTCACAAGCCCATGTCCTGATAATGCGGGTTACTGGACCGGTGCTGGGCCAATACCTCGTCATCAAGCTGTGTTATCAGGGTGGTCATGGAGAGATTGTTATCCATCATGACAGGACATGTTGCTGCCATTAACAGCTAGTTTCAAAATATTAAACATAATGCTCCCAATACCATAAAGAATGATTCGTGTCTTGTCTGTAATGGTCAAAGGGTTAAATGTCTATCAGTTTTCTGTCTACGAATCTCAATAATAGCATAGCCTTTAGATAAAGCGTGGTAATTGAAAGTAAGAGCGATAATGATGAGACTTGTCAGAACGTATCAGGACCGTGCGGCTTCCTCGATGCGATGATTGTCTCCCAATATTGAAGGTTACCATATGCGACCACAATTGCTTTGGTTAGAAAATTTGATTTCTCATACTTTGTCCATCATAGAGGCATGCAAAAGTCTCTGCAAACAACCGAAGCATTATAACTAGCATGTGGTAGATTCGTTATCTATTATATGTTGTAGTCTAGTTTAACCATTTGACCACGGTCAGTCACTCGGCTGGTTGATTGGTCAGTTGGTTGGTTTGTCAGTCATGCTGCTGATCTGTCTGTCGATAAATAAGATTTAATGGTAAGATCTCTGACCCAGCTGCCTTAGATGCAACGGCAATGTTTCCCTTACATGTATCCTAGTAAACAATATGGAGTTTGTTGTAAATAAACAAAGCCATTTTCAACCTGGATAATATGGTCATTAATTGAATTCCTTCTACAAGGTGCATCTAGTTTCGCCAGTATTGGAACGAGAGTTTCACATTACCGCTTGCACAACATCTCTGAATAAAGCCATCATTATTCAAAATTATATGGCAATGCACTAACAATAATGTCTTCCTCAGTTATCCATTATCCATCCTCCTATGCCAATCTGCTATGATTCGTCAAGGAAGCTGTAGTTGACGGTTTCTGGCATTATGAATTTATTTCACACTACAAAAATACGGATCTGATCACGCGATGAATATGGTAGAGAGGCTTGTATCAAATCAACCTATTATTATTTTCCCCTAGTCTAGATTAGAAGAGAGTGGCCCTTTAGAAGAAATATATATAACCCGGTTTGTGATTACAAGAGAGTGGCCCTTTAGTTCTGGTGCTCAAATATCCCCGATCTTACAGAACCACATTCTTCTGTTAAGCAAAGAGCGCTGGTCACAATGGCTGGTGATTTTCTCAGAAGTGTCTTTAATGGCCAGTTATTAGTATTATTAGTAGTATTATTAGTTTGTTCACACATGTTAAACAACATGGTAAAACTCAATTTCCACATTTAAACATTCTGCGTGCTATTGTGCGAGAAGATATTTGTATGGTCGTCCACCGGGCAATGATGACCACATACGCCTCCCCACGCCCCCCCCCCCCCACCACCAACGTTGGACTCGTTCTACCGTTCATTACTCGAGCAAAGAATCACGCAACTGAGTTTTGTTTAATTCATTTCGCTTAGCTGTCAGAATGAATCGGATACATATGCAACAATTTCCCAAACTCAAATAACCATTCGATATAGTGTGTCAATTCGCTGTATATATAACCCGGTTTGTGATCACAAGATATGTATGAATCTCTGTACATTGACATTTGTAGTTTTAGCTATGCCGTTAGTTAACCTCCAACCACAGATTGCCCGTGTTGCGATCGATCGATCTCGGAAGACCCAGACTATCAATTTCTAGAAAACTTTACAGGTAAGCTGAATATTTTCGTCTGCTGCCAATGGCAGCAACAGCGCCCAGTCAAATTAGTATCAAAAGATTTAACATAATGTTTATGAAATAGTAAAAACATACAATTCGTACAGAACGTGTCGGAGTGTTAAGCGTTTAAGATGGATTAAATCGAGTGCTTCACACTGTAGTTGATTATGACCTCATCCTACGCGTCACGTAGTTGATTATGGCGTCATATGATGGATGAGTTTTGGATCGATGTGTACACTTTGAACCAGTCCCAGAATCGAAAATTCATGGTAGCTATACAAGTAAGCTGGTGAATATGTTCAGCCCAATTGGACTAGCGGCTGTTCCAACAGCTTCCAGTCAAAGAACTTTCAAAGAATGCTTATTAAATTGTAAATTCATCAAAGACATACAATTCGTACACTTTTGTGATGATCATTTCGATTTTCGTGACGAACGTGCGTCATTTTATTTGTGATAAGAGGTGGTTGATTATCACGTCAGATTCTGAGTGACAGAGCGGATACCGCTATTCTGCTTTCTAAGGGTATAAATTCGCTCTACAAAGTTTAACAAAGCTAGATATCTCAATATATCGGTGGTGTTATACGAGAAGATGAGACAAAATCAATCTGCACTCTATCAGAAGAGATATATGGTCGGTAGGATTATTCTGGGTGACTAATTGTTGCTACGATTGGTCGCTTTGAAAGAACGAGTATTAATGTCAAGAAATACAAAATGAAAATTGTCCAAAATGATGAATCACCATCGATTGGGTAAACACTGATGTTTTGTACTGTAGGTTGGCTGGCTGCAAGGCTTGTTTCATCGTGTATTAACACGGGGCATGGTTCTTAACTTTTTCTCATCTGAGGTCTCAACTGATGATTTCCAAAGGGACGATGCGGGATCACTGATGCATGTTTTGAAAATAATTCGAATGTAAGCAGTTGCTCTCCCGTGCTCTATTTATCTTATTACGGTATGATTGTCTAAAATTATCACTAAGCACAACAGCAGCCATGCACGTATCACAGCTACAATTCTTCAAAGAGATTTAGAAATGTTCACAATAAGTGACTTTGATCTACAGATCCTCAAGACCTCGATGGTCTATTAGGCGCCTGAAGAGTTTAACAAGTAAATCAGTAAATGTGTGTGTGTGAGAGAGAGAGAGAGAGAGAGAGAGAGAGAGAGAGAGAGAGAGAGAGAGAGAGAGAGAGAGAGAGAGAGAGAGAGAGAGAGAGAGAGAGAGAGAGAGAGACAGAGAGAGAGAGAGAGAGAGAGAGAGAGAGAGAGAGAGAGAGATAGAGGGAGAGAGAGAGAGAAATAGAGAGGGGGAGAGAGTGAACCAGGTGATGTAATGTGGCAATCGGAGACAATTGGGAATATCTGGAACGCTGATGGATCACATAAAAGCAACAATATAAGCAATACATCTTATAACTACAATGGTAGTTGATAAAGAGCTGGAAAGACTATAACAAAGTTATCTCAGGAAACAGAGAAATAATGTAAGATAAGTAAGATAGCCACATCACAAACTTGCTTCTGGAAATACAATGGCCCAGTATTGAAGGTGGTTTCGTAGCTCGGGGCATTGGACAAAACGTATAAAACAATTGCATAAGCCACACTGGGTGACTCTAGAGCGTATTGCAAGCATGTATAGAGCATCAAGGAAGGTGATACAATGAGATCCTCAGAAAATCATTGGAATGAGAGCCAGGTCTTGAGAAACAGTGGTGCTTCAAAGCGTGAGTGGTTCCATCGCAACCTCAGGTCACTGATCCTGGAAATTTAGGACAAGTGTGTGATGATCGACCAAAGATGTATAAATGGAGATAACACAAATTCAGAATGCAATCCCCGTTATTGTGATGGTCACACCATGCTGGCCACAATTGTGTGGATAGTTATGTTTGTGATGTCTTTTAATGCTGTACATGTGGGACAGTAGCAATATGAATGACTGGGTATCGTTCATTGTGCATATTTACCAAATTTCCCAGACTGTGCGAAGGAAGGTGGACACGTGTGTTCTTAGTAAGGAATCTCATTCATGGCTATGCATACTGAATTATCAAATCAACCATTCATTGTTTCTTGTACCTAGAATTGGAGAATGTTCTTCGTTCGCAAGTCATCTTGTTGATGGGATACTCTCTTCAGGAATAGGATCAATGAAGTCAGAATCGAAAACCAACTTCAAGTTCTTAAGCAGCTGGTCGAGTTGCTTTGCCAATTTTCATACAAACTGAAAGTTACTGTGGGCATAATGAAAGGATCCCAGATTCATAATGTAATTTTATGAGAAGCTTGACATATACACTTGAGCAGCCATGTAATTTTTAGTTCAAGATTAGCAGTCCAAATGAATATGCGAGTAGTCAATTTGCAAAATCAATTTTCACAAAGTGTACAATTTGAAACTGGTGGCTACACCAATAGCTTTCAACAAGATCGGTTATAATATAGTATCACCTTGCCATGGAAAATAAATAATATTACTGTGTAACTGTTCGTGTGGCTTTGGTGATGATAGATGGTGTAAAGGTTGTGCTTACCTTGGTAGTAATTCCGAGAGTAACAGCGTTCAGACAAATTAGATTCAAAATGTTCAACAGAACGTTTATTAAATAAAAAATCCATCAAAGATATACAATTCGTATACTTTACTGAAGTTTAAATGTTCATGACAAAGTTTTGATTGTGACATCAGTCTGCATATGACATAATTGACTATGACGTCATATACTTAAGCGGCAGGCCGAATCCATTCTTCATGGCTACAATATGTACAGGATAGACAGATGTAGTAACTAGCTACGTGGGATGCTGGCTAATTACATTATTTGAGATGTGAATCAATCACTCGCCAGATTCATGCATAACTTCACACATACTCAGGCTATCACCGATATCTCAATTTGGGCAAAGATGGTCCACCATTCCATTGCTCTTCTGTGATCGAACTAATAATTGAGACAATTGAAGTCTGGGCACTTGACCAACAGATCTTTTTTTTTAAACATAAGAGCACGTATGGGCCTATGTGCATAAAATTTCTTAATTATAGAAAAACCATTTGTCTAGTCATTAATTTTGTCCCGCTTTAGGAAGTTAATCAATGTGCTGTCTTCTTCTAACACGTTGATTTTCTGCTTGTTATTTTGCTTAAGTCAATCTTATGAGCTAAGAAGCAGGGAAAGCATTTAAGAGAATAAGATTGCATTGTATGCGATAAGCCAGACACAATACCTTTACAATAAACTTAAACAAGCATACAGAGTCAGCGGACCAAATAAGGGACTGACTGTATAGATCAATTATATCGTCCACATTAAAGATACGTGTACTGCGGTTACAGGGTACATAGTCTGAGATAAAGGACATTTAATTAGTTTGTTCAGCCATGTCCAAGGATATTTTATTGTTTTGCACACATTATACCATTTTACATAATTTTAAGCCTATCAATGGTCAGGTTGACCAAAACTGCTATTTGCAGTGGCCTTAAAGAATGTTCATATGCTGATTAGAAGAAGAGCTTTTCTTATAGATTTACCACTGGAATGACTCGCTCGATATAAGCCCGTTGTCCATTCAAGCTAGAAATGGAGAATATTGCCCTTGAGCAAGTCCTTGTGCTGGTGCGTTAGCCTACTCAGGAATGGAACCAATTAGCCATCGGAATCGAATAGGAACTTCACGACATTAAGAAGCTGGTCGGTTCGGTTTGCCAATTTTCCGACAAATTGAAATTTACCGTGGGTGGAATGAATTGATCCAAGAATAACACGATAATTGAATGAGAGGCTGAAAATATACAGCCGAGTTGTCATCCAATTTGCATTTATAAATTAGCAGTTCAACGGTTTTTAGGGGGAGAGAAAGAATTTGTAGACGTGCCAAGAAAGCACGCGGGCGCACTGTCATGCGCATGGATTTATGCACAGATACATGCTTAGTAGTTGTTTATATTCCTGAGGCAATTTTTACCCTTTTGGAAAGAACTTCATTATGGAAATATTTATAACTGTGCCGTATTTAGCAATGACTGCCATCTTGGATTTGTTACTTTTCAAAATCTTGGAAAAAATATCAACATATTTTTAGAGCAATAGTGTTAACATAATTATTGTCTTTCTATTGAAGATTCACTTTAGTTTGATCGACAATAGGGTTAACAATAATTCTGCAAATGCCTTATAATAAAATTTGTTCGAAGGTTCCGATATGTCACTCAAGTAGCTCACATAATAATCGCATACGTCACATGTTGTCTTATATCACAATAAAAATAATGTAGCTCCGTCTCGGAAACTGAAATGTGTCTTAAGAAATTGCAAGAAATGTATATATAGTCTTTGGTGAATTTACAATTTAATATGTATTCATTTGAATATTTAAAACGGATTTGACTAGAAGCTGTTGCTGCCAGGGAGAGAATTAGCCTTAAGTCAGCGTAGTTTCATAATATTCAACAGCTTGTCTCTACATGTGCCATGAGTATGGGAATTCAGTTTGCAAAGGTTCAAATTGATTCTAACATGTCTAACTCGTGTACGGAGCATAAGTTGAAATAGTCGGGACAATGAGAAAAATGGATACGTCTATTAGATATAATATAATGGATGGATCCAATTTTATCTTTGCTCCACTCAGCTCTAGCTAAGCTACGCCTACGGTTTGCCCATGTTATGATCAGTCGAACACTGCACCCTCTGAATCTCAAATTACAGAAAGCTATACAAGTAAGCGGTTGAATATTTTGAAACTAATTGGACTGGGTGCTGTTGCTGCAAGAACAACCGTTCAAATTAGTTTCAAAATATTCAACAGTTTATTAAATAATAAAGCCATACAATTCATACAACTTAACATACTATTAAGCGTCTGTGGCGGACTAAATTGCGTCATTCGTGACGTAATTGATTATGATGCCAGCCTGCATGTGACGTAGTTGATTATGACATCATATGACTGACTATGGAATTGGATTCATCAAGTGGTAGTTACTAGTTCCTCGGTTAGAAACCGTGCATTGCATCTAAATTTACTTTACTGTCATATAAATAAACGTTCTCAATAATGTCGCCACCCAATTTCCTAAAACTGGACAACAAAAGATACAAAATTATGTAATCTTTCATTTTTATGTTACACAATATTTCATAAGAGTCCTCGCGTGCAAAACAATATGTTGAGATAAACCAAGTGCGTAGCGTATTTTGTACCAATACCACAGGAACCTTGACATTTGACCTACCACCTACATCTCTAAATATCCAATATTATACAAGCTTCAAAAGGATGAATCAATCGTATGATATAAGACATACAATGTAGAGCTAAACCGAAGACTTAACACCAGACATATATATATATATAAAAGGCACAGACAGTCAAACACAGAAATGGAACCAATCGACATATTGGTGGTATTCTAATGTACGTATGATTACTGTATTCTGCGGCTGTAGTAGTAGAAACATCCTACAGCTTCAACCAGTCGATCTTCGCTTTTGCCAACTGTGTCTTATCTTAAGCCGAAATCCTTAGCATGCTGAGGTCCATTCTAGGCTTGAGAGTACCGAGTCCTACTTTCTTGAGGTCACCTCGTAGTATGCTTAGCATATTTATGCAATTAATCTCCTGGCTTTATATTTGCTAACTCCCAGTAGGGCGAATGTCCTGTGCTGGTGTCTCCTCTGGCATCCTTAGCACATGGCCAAACATGGACCATCTTCGCTGGGTGTCCTTTACAGATAGCGGCACTGTATTACACATCTTGTATAGTGCAACGTTGGAAATTATGTTGCCGGCCATCGGTGTCCAGTGATGGTGCGAAGGTGATTGCAGTGGCAGACATCAAGTTTATTTCGAGCTGCCTTTGGAGCTGTCTTAGCTGTTACAGTTATACAGCATCAAGGATACACGGGTTGCATTGTAGAAACGTAGTCGCTTTGTCAATGGCATCTATGATCTATTAATCCATAGCTTCTAGAAGGACTCGAAAATTGTCCTCCATGACGCAACGTACAGCAATGTCAGCAGTACTGCAGACCAGTGAGCCCAGATTTGTACTTTTTCTCTATCATTCGCTGCCAGAAAATACTCAATCTATTTTTTGGCTTTCAGTTACTAGGAGCAGTTCTTCAAGGGGCTTCTTTTCCTCGTCTATGACGTCCACATTGTCGACATATTCCATCTCTAGCGGCATACCCAGTGTAGATATTGATGTGTGGGGTGTGGGTGGGGATTGGTCTTG